>VUQS01033944.1:0-11634 GCA_015108495.1 Heterochromis multidens
TCCTCAGCCTTACCTGCTGCTGCCTGTCTGTCAGGAAGCTGGTGATCCACTGACAGGTGGAGGCAGGCACAGTAAGCTAGGTAGGCTTCTGGTGGAGGATGTCTGGGATGACGGTGTTGAAGGCCAAGCTGAAGTCCACGAACAGGATCCTGGCGTACATCTCCAGTTAGTCGAGGTGATGCAGGATTTAGTGCAGTCCCATATTGACTGCATCCTCGGCTGACCTGTTTGCCCGGTAAGCAAACTGCAGGGGTTCCAGCAAGGGCTCTGTGATGTCCTTTAGGTGGCTCAACACCAGTCTTTCAAAGGACTTCATGACCACAGATGTCAGGGCGACACGTCTGTAGTCATTTAATCCTGTGATGGTGGACTTCTTTGGGACCGGGGTGATAGTGGAGCGTTTGAAGCAGGAGGGCACTTCACACAGCTCCAGAGATCTGTAAAAGATCTGGGTGAAGATGGTCGGCACAGACTTTCAGGCAGGAGGGGGTCAGAGGGGAGAGGGGTGAGGACTGCTGCTTTATGATAACAGTCTGAACAAACTGATAAATGGGACTTGTTTGAATGTCACATGATCTGATTCATGTCCTCTGATTGGTGGTGCTGTGGACATAGTGGCTTTTTGATGACAGGGGAAGTGGCATTTAGAGGTTTTTGCCAGCACATCCTTGGAAGAGACTCATTGTCTGATTTAGCAAGGTTAGAAGTGAAAGCATTTGATTACCTCTCACTGAGAGCTTTCACTTAATATAAGTTATATTTCATGATCACTGATTTTTTTTTTTTTCAATCTACATAAAATTTAAGTCAAATGTTCACATCACAGATAGACTCTATCAGTTGGTTCTAGATTATTTCTCTGGTGTTTGCAGGTATGCGACCAATTCTTCTCCCACATCATGGGTTATCTACAGTTAAGTTGGCTTCATTACCTTCAACTGTGTTACAAGAACATTTACAGTTATGAAGACAACAAATATATCAGCTGTGCTTTCTTCAAAGAGATTGCACAGCTTTTTGGAAAAAGGAGAGCTTTCTGGAACAAATGGAGTTCCATAACCAAATGTGGTAGGTGTTCTTTAATCAAATTTAGTGATTTGAAAATAGTTGAGGTTAGTTATGTCAAATCAACTTTATTTCAATGGAGAATTGAGAATTAGTGATGTAATATTTATTTGTAATATTTTATAGATCAGCCAACTTGTCCTGGAAATCTGGTTTATGAAGCAGAAGGTGCTGCCTTTGTTCCTAGCTGCTCCAACCCCAACCCGCAGTTCTCCAAACAGGATATCACTAGCTCCTGTGTTTGCCCAGAGGGTGAGCAGATTTTCACAGGCATTTAGCAGTTAGAATAATTTATGTGGCTTTATTTTTTTAACTGTGTTTTAAGGCGGTATTGGACATGTGTGTAGGCAAGGTGCTTAATGATCACTTACCTGGCTTCAGCTGTGTGAATCCAGCCAGTTGCCCCTGTGCGTTTGCTGGCCAGACCTACTTAACCGGACAGACACGTAGCACCAAGTGTCAGTCATGGTAAGTAGCCAGAAAAGAAGTCTTTATATGAGGTGTGACCAAAATATTCATGTAACTGGCCCATAAAAATTAAAAACCATACCAAAATTAAGTCTGACTGATATCCTCTTCAAGAACATCTTCTCAGGCATGTCAGAATGGTTTCCAGTGGTGCTGCTATTTTCAGGTTGCTCAGTTAAAGTCCCAGTTTGTCCCCTTGCACATGTGTGTCTTTGATGCATGCTGTATCTACTCCAGTGTGCAACCATGAATTTGATATTCATTTTGTCAAAGTAGACAAATTCACAGGGAGGCAGATCTGGTGGGTTGGGCAGAAACTGTGGACCCAACTGAAAACTGCTAAAAATGACTGGGTTGCAGCTATAGAAAGAGCTCTTGTCACTACCCTTGATCCTCCACAAAAAGCTGGGTCAGTTAGACAATGAAGTTGGTTTCACTTTGTAAGTTTGAAGGCCATGGTGAAATTGCAGGTATGCAAGTATGTTGTAAAAGAGAACAGTAGTTTGCAATTAGAAAAATGATGTATGGTTTTTGATTTTTAATGATTTTTCCCCATCTTATATTAAAGACATAATTTCCAATCATTAATTTCCATTTTAGATCATAAAACAAATTTTCTTATTTAACCTTTTTCCTCCTTAAACCTGTCCCCAGCTTGTGTGAAGGTGGAAAGTGGCGTTGCTCTGAAAACTTCTGCCCAACAAAATGTCTAATTGAAGGACAGTTTGTGACAACATTTGATGGCAAACAATATGGCATTCCTGGTAAATGTGCATATGTAGCATTACAGGTAATTTGTCCTTCTTCTCTATCATCTAATATGGATCTATGTTCTTGTGCTACTGGTTAGTGGTAATAACTGCTTTGTATTTTAATTATTGACATTTGCAGTATCTCAACTGGACAGTAACAATTCAGTTTTCTGATAAGGATGTGTCACTGGAAAAGGTTGTTCTTCAGCATTATCAGGTACAAAGTCTTTGAGCACTGACTTAGCATCTAAATGACAAGCAAAGTAAACTTGAATATGAATACTTTTCTTTTTGGATTTTCAGGAAACTTATACATTCACAAACAACATGGTGAAATTTGGAAACCAAGAGATTAATGAATTTCATCAGTCTGGTAAGTCAAAGTAAACAGTCTGGTCAGCTCTAAGGTTTTATATATCAGGACATAATGAAACTTGTTTGGCCCACAGCAGGTCTTAAAATTAGGTAAATACAACCTCAGATGAACTACAAAATATGATGATTTAACAACAACTAAGCCAAAATGCAAAAGCAATGTGTGAAAAAGTAAGTGCACCCTTACTGAGGACACGTGTCTGAGCTTAGCCAAAACTGCATCATGCAACAGGACAATGATCCCAAGCACAGCAGCAAATCTATAAAAGAATGGCTGAAAAAGAAAAGATTCAAGGTGTTGCAACAGCCCAGTCAAAGTCCAGACTTCAACCCCATTAAAATGCTGTGGTAGTACCTTAAGGGAGCTGCGCATAAACCAATGCCTGCAAACCTCAATGAACTGAAGCAATGTTGAAGAAGAGTGAGCCAAAATTCCTCACATACAGAAAATAATTACTAAAATTTATTGTTGCTAATGTTGTTTCAACACACTGCTTCTACTTTTTTTTTACAGTGTAATATGTCATGTGTTGTTCATCTCAAGTTGTATTTATCTATGCTGGTAAGGACTGCATTGTCTTTTATTATGTCCTGATATGAAAACCTTAGAACTGACGGAGGGTGTACTCTCATTTTACTATGACTGTACATTTTATGGTTGCTTGCATTGTTACCTTGCAGATCATGCTCAAGTTTACTGGCAGTCCTCTATGTACCTTCAAGTCAAGACATCCTCTGATATTAAGATCCAAGTCCAGATTTCTCCTGAAATCCAGCTGTACATCTCTGCTCCTAGAAAACACAATGGTATCATTTCAGGTTAGAAAAAAAACAGTCAAACTACATTAAAAGCATAATTGGTGGTGGTGGCATGATCCAGTTTGACCAGTCAGTGTGTCGTTCAGGTCTTTGTGGCAACAACAACGATGACAGCATGGACGACTTCACCAGCAGCAGCGGCATCATCGAGAACTCTGCTGAATATTTTGCTCTGTCCTGGAGTGTGGGCACCTGTGCAGTGAATATTCCCAATACCTGCATCAACACTCACAATGGTACCAGTTAATGATGTAAATGTGCATGTTACCAAAGTATGTAGTGTTTACACTGGCATCTAGATTGATTACCAAGCTGACATTTAGTGTCTATGACAACAGACCCAAACCAAGGCTCATATTTACTTATTCTTACTGCCAGATAAGGATTAGTCCAACTTACTTTTTATTACACAGACTAGATAATATATAACTGGGTCCAACAAGCCAAACAGGGTGGGGTGAATCTGCCTTATCCCATAATACATGGTGATACTGGAAGGAGTTCCAGGGCATATTCAGATTTGAATTTCTAATTTTTTCTCTAGTTCTAACAGAACAGTGTCACTGCTTTTAACAGCAGTTATTATTTTTCCTTACATCTTGATCCATTTATGTTTTGTAACAAATTTAAAAGAAAAGGAAAATAAATATAATATTATAGATATAATAAATATTGTATATGTATCATTGATTGCATATTATATGAATATAGAAAACTATGTTGACATTTTCCTCAGGAATCTTTTTTTTATACCTCACTTTTCTTTCTTTATTTTTTAATTCTAGAAATGTTTGCTGATGAAAAGTGCTCCATGTTGAACAACCCAACTGGAATATTTGCCAAATGCCATAGACATATCCCTCCTGAACAATACCACACAGTAAGAAGGCATTTTGGTTTGTTGATAATTGTTGAAGAGTTAACTGAGGTTGAAACATCTCTGTTAAGTTCAAACTGATTTTTATTTGAAGGCTTGTATCCAAAGAACCTGTAACTGTGGCAGCAATGTGGAGAGCTGCTTGTGTGTTGCTCTGGGCAGCTACGCCAAAGCTTGTGCCAGTCTCGGGGTTTTAGTTGGTGACTGGAGGAAAGCTACCAACTGCAGTAAGTTCAGCTTTTATAAATGTTCCACAGGCATGCTGTTCACTTCATTCTGTTGTAATCTGTCCACTTATTTGTTCACAGTTTATGGAAGAGTAACAGTGTTCAATATTAAATCATTTCTGCTTCTGAAGACGTTGGTATTTTTCAGTTTTTTTAATAACGTTAAACCCTTATATATTTATAGTCACCTGCAGTGTTATATCAACCACCAAAAGTGAAAGTTTACATGAATGAAAAAGTCACAAAACGCAATTTAAAAATCAGTGGTATTCATTCTAATCATAATGTTGTATCACAGCTCCAATATGTCCAAAGAATCAAGAGTTCTTCTATGACATACAACCTTTCAACCGTACATGCCGCTCCCTGTCTGGACCTAACCCTGTCCGTGGGGTGGATGATTCTCCTGTGGAGGGCTGTGGCTGCCCAAAAGGAACATACCTGAACCAAGAAAACACATGCACTCCAAAGGCAGACTGTGTATGTCATCACCACGGTGGCATAACCCCTCCAGGGCCTGTTGTAATCAATGGACGGCAGTGGTGAGCTGATTCTTTCAGTAATTAAAGCCAATTAAAATGCTATAATGTCATTTATCTAAACATTTTGCTTTTGTCTATTGCAGCCTCTGTAAGAATGGAAAGCTGACCTGTTCTAAGGATTGTGGTAAATACATATTCTTCTGCTGTAGTCACAGGAAAAATAATTAGAACAAATAATAACCTCTGTGATGTGAATAGGGTAAATGGACTGATTCTTATATAGCACTTTTCTACTCTCCCAGAGCACTCAAAGTGATTTATACAACATGCCTAATTCACCCATTCACACAAACACTTTTTCTATCTAACATTCACACTCCAATGGATGCATTAGAGAGCAACTTGGGGTTAGTATCTTGCCCAAGGATATTTGGCATGCAGACAGGAGCAGCCAGTGATTGAACCACCAACCTTCCGATTAGTAGATGACCTGCTCTACCTCCTGAGCTACAGCCAATATCCAGTATAGTGCCGTGCCATCACAAACTATGCAATCCTTAATGACCATGTATTGTATAACAAAAATTGAGCATTGCAGTTAATTCAGATCATGGAACTGGACCTCTGTTTTAGAGAGCAAAAAACAGCAAAAAGCACCCTGCCTTGTGCTTTCCATGTGTTCACACTGAAGGGAAGAAAGGTGTGCTTGAAATGGCAACCAGGAAAGTCTTGCTGCTCTTCCTGCTTCAGGATTTCTGTGTATGTAAGAGAGGGGAGATTTGCCTGGAATGGTTGCTGTGGGCGTTCTCGCAGCTGCTCTCCCCGCCTGCCTAATACAAGTTACTGCAGAAGGAAATAATCTTCTTTTCATTTTATATAATGGTTCTGATTGAACTCTACATTAAAAAGTCCACAAAGTTAGGAGTATGTTTGTATGTTGTTATATGGGTCTGCATTATCATTAGCACATTATTATGTTTGGTGTCTTAATGTTTTCACCAGGATGCAGGAATGGGAAGGTTTGTGTGCACTGCTCAGAGGACCCGATTGAGACAGCTCAGAAAACTTGTGACAGTCTCAGCAAACCACTGGTAGGTCAAAAGAGCATAATTTTATAGCTTGGTATTATTATTATTATTATTATTATTATTATTATTATTATTATTATTATTGTCGTTGTTGTTGTTGTTGTTGTTGTTGTTGTTGAATTCTTCATTCTTAATTATTTTTGTGTTTAGAAGACTGAAATAGCCAAATCTATAACTATTTATTTATTAGTACAGAGACAAACTTGGTCTTTCCGCAGTTAAACAATTCAAATCTGGTTCTATGAGAATTTCTCATTATACTTTTTTATATATCTGTCACTGAATTGCAGTTCTAATGCTTACCACTTTGTCTAAAATAAATTTAATTGATTGGAATTACAAATTCTTTGGTTTGATTTTCAGGTTGATGACAAGATCTGTGAGAGTGGCTGTTACTGCCCACATGATCAATATGAAGATCACCATGGAAACTGTGTATCAAGGGACAGCTGCACCTGTGTGTACAGTGGTAAAGTCTTCAGGGCAGGAGAGCATGTAAAAACCAACTGTAAAAAATGGTAACATACTCATAAGTACCACTTTACTAGTTCATTGACAATATTTTGTTCATCCATGAATTATCACAATTACCTGACTCTATCTTACAGCATTTGTGGTCAGGGCCAGTGGTACTGCAAAGATGAGCCATGTGCCGGAACATGTCAAGTTTATGGAAATGGACATTACCAGACCTTTGACTCTAAATGGTATCGCTTTAGTGGTCACTGCCAGTACACCCTTGTAGAGGTGAGACCTAACACAAGGACGTATGTAAAGATAAGGAATGTAATGTGTATAGCATCAGTTCTGCTAAATTTTGTATACATATGAATTAAAAGATTTTTTAGGGTACACTTTGCATAAGTTTTATGATTTGGGACAAATATTCAGCTGATCTCGTCCTTATATCTGGACATGATCCTTAGTCAGAGTTTAGAGTAAAGCAGCGCAATGTACCAACCAGCTAATTAAATACCTTGGTGGAATAATGAGTTTTTATTAACGACTTGTTTGATTAATAATTGTAATTTGTTTATAGCATGTGTAGAATTTGTAAACCTCTTGTGTGATGCTTTCAAAGGAGAGATCTTCATTAACAAAATGCCCTGTAGTGTATAGAATTGTTTGCACTGCAGTATGATTGACTGTACCTGTCTTTTTTTCAGGATTATTGTGGAAATACAAACGGCACATTGTCTGTCAGAGTGGAGAGCGTACCCTGCTGTGAAGAAGCACTCACCTGCTCTCGTTCCATTGTCCTGGACCTGCAGGTTTGTAACTCTTTCTGTGATGAATTTGCTGAGCAAGTGGCATTTATGTATTTGCTTATTTATTCTATACTTCAATAAATCTTTCAGTCACATAATCAATTCTGTATAATGAAATCTATATATAATGCTATAGACTGAATTTTCAGTCTTCACTCTGATGGTAAAGAGTCTTGTAAAGTAAAAGAATACTTGAGTTTGTCTTTTTCTGCTTTGACCCATCAAGGGCAAAGTTACACTGACACTGAACGACATGAAGGTGACCAAAAACCTACAACAAGACTGGACTCTGCAGGAAAATTCACTTTACAGTGTTGACACTGTGGGACTCTACATCATAGTGTCAGTGCCAAGCAGTGGAATAACTCTCATTTGGGACAAACACACACAGCTCACCATAAAGCTACATGAAGACTGGAGGGTGAGCATTGAGAATCTGCACATTTTATTCTTTATTGCCAAAATATTTTACTGGAAGAATGTATATATTAATGTTAAAATTGTGAAGATTTTATGCATATTTTGTTGATCTTTTAATTACCTCCATATTGTGGAATACATGTGAAATAATCTGTTTTTAACCATCTTACCTGCAGAACAAAGTTTGCGGCCTGTGTGGGAATTTTGACTTCAATGAGAGGAATGAACTGCAGATAAGTGGCTCAGCAGGTGAATCAGTCTTCTCTTTGTTTTGTCATGCAGTGATACTTAAGTCAAGTTTTGTAAAACAATATATAGATATATTTTTAAAAATCTGTTTTCAGTGGAATCCAGTCCAATGGCTTTTGGCAACAGCTGGAAGGCAGCCACTCCTCCTTGTTCTGATGTGACCACTGATATATTTCCATGTGACCGCAATTCCTACTGCTCAGCCTGGGCCCAGCGGCGCTGTATGATTATTAAAGGAGACACTTTCAAAGACTGTCACTTGAAAGTATGCATTTTACACGTTTTAGATAGCATTAACAGCTAAGGAAACAAAAACCACAAGAACTAAGTGTCACAACTAAATGTTTTTATCAAGCTCTATTGCAATACTGTACCTCACAACTATTGGTTGTAATCTGAATTTGCAGAGTTTTTAAACATAAAAACTCTGTTTTGCATGTTCTCAAATCCCCAGGTTGACCCAAATCCCTACTACCAGGCCTGCTTGCTTGAGTCCTGCTCCTGTGAGTTTGAAGGGAAGTTTCTGGGCTACTGCACAGCTGTGGCGGCTTATGCAGAGGCCTGCAGTGACCAGAATGTCTGCATAAAGTGGAGGACACCTGATCTGTGTCGTAAGTTGGGACTCTTTTTTTTAGATATGTTTTTGTAGGGAATTGCAGGGAAGTAGCTGTATTTTGACAAAACTTTCACCTCAAAGAGCTGATTAATGTGACACACACATAAAATGTAAATGTTTCATTTTACTACTTACTGTATCGTCCACACTTGTTTTGCATATCATCTGGAATGTTTATATTTGAAGTGAAGTTTTTCTTATTTTTTAATTACACTTTGTCTTAAAGACTGATTCTTTATGACACCTGGAAGTGGGCACCCACTTTCATCTAGATACCCACTTCTAGGCAGTGTGGCCAGTGTACTTAACCAATAAAATTCACTATAATGAAGAATCCAATTATTAAAAAATTCAATTATTATTGAAAAATTGAACATAAACTATAACTTAGTCTATAATTATTTAACCTGTGATACTTTAATCTTTAGCAATTTACTGTGACTACTACAACAAGCCGAGCCAAAGTATTTGGCACTATGAAGCCTGTGGTAAGATGAGAACCTGTGGCAAAGGAATCCTTAGGCACAAGCTTGAAGGTAACTAAACATTCTCAGTTGTATTCAAATATATTATAGCAATAAAAAGTTGTGAACCTTTTGGAATTATGGGATCTAAAGGTCAACTCTGAAAAGCAAATAAATACTTTAAAAATATTTTTTGGCAATTTGCTATCTATTTTAGCAGATGTCTTAGCTGGAGGCTTACTTTTTGGGAGCATAGCCATGGTACTAAATCATAATAATTTATAGCCTGTATAAACCTGTGGACTGATGAATATCACAATATTACTTTGTCACCTTTTCCAGGTGTATGCAAATCACCAGGTCTTGATCTAATTTGATAGTTAGCATCTTTCAAATAGCAAACACAAAATGCTTGGTGGTCTTTTATATATCATAGTAACTTTATTACTTTGGTGTTTTAAGATATAATGTAAAATTCAAAGGGTTCACTTACCTCTCCTGCCACTGTAGTTGCTAAACTTTAATCATTTTTATATCTTTATTGTACTTATGAATAATAGCCAAATAATCAAAATTTTGAATTTTTTTAATGTCTTGTCTGATTTGATTAACGTGTACAAAAACAATGGAGACCATAAGATAAGAATCAGATTCTTCCTCGAACAGGTTGTTACCCTCGATGTCCAAAGGAGGCACCATACTATGATGAGAATATAGGTGAATGCACGACAATGAGGGACTGTTCTTGTTATTTCAATGACACTATTGTTCAACCAGGAGAAGTGGTGATGATAAACTCCTTTGCGTGGTAAGTTGAACACACACACACACATATATATATATATATATAAAATAAACTTTTCATTACATGTGAAATTATACTGACAATTGGATTTGTGTATTCTTGTTTACTCTTTTGTATTACACAGCTCCTGTGAAAATGGAACATTGAATTGTTGTAAGTATGAATTATATTAAATATATTACTACACTGTTACTAGAATGTACTGATTTTTTAAGATTGTGAGGATTGTTATTATTTTATATAAACAAGGAAATGAAAAAATATTGATGCAATCTTGGTATGAAGTATTAAAACATGCCTGGTTACAACTTCTTTACAGTTTGTTTTTAGTATTTCAGATTAAATATGCCTTTCTAGAACTGCCTTCAAAACAGAACCACTTACCATCAACTCTATTCAACAGCACTTCCTCCGCCTCCAACAACGACAGAACCTGCTATAACTACTCTCAAAACAACAGCTTCAACTACCAGAAAAACAACTGTGCTTTCTAGTACACCAATGATAACCACTACAAATGTCTCAACTACCACTGAGACATGGTCAACAATATCCACAACTACTTCTACACCTATTAGTACAGTTCCCTCAAGTACTGCACAAACAAGGTCGACAATATCCACTCCCACATCTAAATTAACAACTGAAGCTTCTTCAGCTACTGCAGAAATATGGTCAACAATTGGCACAACCACCTCTGAAGCAACAAGTAGACCTACTGCTACTGAAATGTGGTCAACAATGCCAATCACCACGTCGACACTAACAAAAACAGATACAACCAGTGTAACAAAGTCAACAACCCCCTCTACACCAACAACGACAGTTATTATGACTACTAGTGAAACATGGTCAGCAATGTCTACTTCCACCTCAAAAGTGCCTGTCTCCACCAACACAGCTATTACAACTGCTCAATGGTCAACCATGCCTGTTACCACCTCTTTACCAACTAGTATACCTACTACCAGTGAAACATGGTCAACAATACCCACTACACCGCAAACAATGCCTACATCCCCCTCTACAGTGAAAACTACAACTAGTTCCCCAAACACTGAAGAATGGACAAGAATCCCCACGACTAATTCTGCACCGATAACAGCTACATTAACCACTACTAAAATGGGATCAACAATGCCAAAAACAACCTCTATACAAGAAACATTGGTGACATCAAATGCTACTGAAACAGGGTCAACAATGCTTATCACCAGCTCTATACCATCCAGTACACCTTCTACAGGTGGAATACTGACAACATTGCCAAGAACCACATTTACAACAACACCATTCACTGCTAAAAATATTTCTACTGAAACACCAGAAACCATGGCAACTGCTGTGGGAAAAACTACAACCAGTTCCCCCATTACTGAAGAAGGCACAACAATCTCCACCACTGCCTCTCAACCAACAACAGCTACATTAACCACTACTAGAAAAGGATCACCAATGCCACCCACAACCTCTATAGAAACAACATTGGTGACATCAACTACTCCAGAAAAAGGGTCAGCAATCCCTGTCACCACCTCTGCACAATCCAGTACATCTAGTACAAGTGGAACATTGCCAACATTGCCTAGAACCACCTTTACACCAACAACCTCTACTGGTACAACAATTTCTACTGAAACAGCAGAAACAATGACAACT
>VUQS01033946.1:1893-17706 GCA_015108495.1 Heterochromis multidens
TTTTCAGGGGGTGATTTTTTTTTTTTTTTTTTTCATTTTTAAGGTTTGTAGATAATTTTTAGACGATTACTTGATATTTTTAATGCACAGATCTTGTCCAGATGTGTTTAGTAACGCTGTTTGTTATTCTTTGGTTGCAATAGGATTCACTTGAGGTTTCGAGATGATGCTGTGTGGCATCTTTTTGCTCTTGATGCTTTGGAATTGTGAGGGCGCACGACTGGCAGGTGAGAATAGAAAATGTGTTACTGGTCGTTCATGTGAGGAAATATAAGGTGGTTTTCAGCTTATAGTGATCTTTTACTATTCCTTAAAGACAAATATGATGCATTTACGTGTGATTTGTACACTTAACGTTATCATAGTACAGCCTGTTTCTTTTGTGGTTTTCTTTGTTTTCCATGACCTGTTGTTATGAGAGAGAAAAAAAAGTAAAAGTAAAAGCTGCTTTTCTTTTCTTTGACCGCAGAGAGTCGGGATGATAACAGTGTATATGACTTATTTGAATTGGCCCGGGTAAATAAGAGACACCATGGAGTGAGTATGGTCAGAGGCCAAGATCCATACAGTCCCGCATACAAGGTCCTGAACGCGAACCGGATCCCCCCCGTCCCCGACAGCTCCTTCAGGGACCTCCTCGACTCCATCCAGGCAGAGCGGGGTTTTCTTCTACTGGTCAACCTAAAGCAGATCAAAAAAACCAGGGGCAGCCTTTTGACTGTTGAAAAAACTGACGGGTCCGGGCCCATTTTCGAGATTATTTCCAACGGGAGGGCGAACACGCTGGATTTGGTGTACTCCACGGTGAGCCAGCAGCAGATCGTGTCCATCGAGGATGCAGATTTGGCCACTGGACACTGGAAGAACATCACGCTGTTTGTTCAGGATGACCGGGCGCAACTTTTCGTCGGCTGTGAAGAGATCAATGTATCAGAGATGGATGTGCCAATCCAGAAAGTGCTATCCCAGGAGGTGGCAGACACTGCAAGACTCAGGATTGGAAAGGGAGCTGTAAAGGACACATTTATTGTAAGATTTGTTGTATTTATGTGTTAATAATAACACAAAATAACATGTACTGCACTATATTTTGTCATTACATAATTTATTTAATTTATGATTTTTTTTCAGGGAGTACTCCAGAATGTGCGCTTTGTCTTTGGTACCACTCTGGATGCCATACTGAGAAATAAGGGATGTCAAACTGGAGGTAAGTCTTAAAAATACACAAATAAAACCACAGTAAGGTACGCATTTGATTAGACTTTCTCATTATGCTTCAACCAACAAAAACACAGTTGTCTCCTCTCTTTTCCCCTGCAGCTGCCCTAACTGATGTCATGACCTTGGACAACCCAGTCAATGGCTCCAGCCCTGCCATTAGGACTGATTACACTGGCCACAAAGCCAAAGGTAACACCTGCCTTCCCCCAGAGAATCAAGTCTTTGTCGCAGCTATAATTTTAATATTTGAGATAATTCATTGGACTCCTCTTTCCTATGTCCAGATCTGCAGTCTGTCTGTGGCTTCTCCTGTGTGGACATTGCTAACATGTTTCAGGAGCTCGCGGGACTCAATAAGGTTGTTAGACAGCTGTCAGAAGAGCTCCAAAGAGTGGTAAGCTTAAAAGGCAATCGGGGTCTTCTCTTTGTCATCATTCACTCCCTCATTTACTCTGCTTCCACTTAATTCCCAGTGTGTAGCCACTTGTCGCTGTAATGGCTTGTCCCCAGCCAAGTCCTTAATGAGACCCATGTGAATACACAAATATGTTTGGCTGTCAGTGGCATTTGCACTGCTTCGCTAGATTCGAGCAATGTCTTAATCACGGCGTTGGTCAGTGATTCATTTGTACTGGAACCTTGGCAAAGTGAAAGTTTTCCATCCTGAGTAACTAACCCCCTTTTTGTCTCTCTCTTTCCCCTAGGCTATGGAAAGCAGAGCCCTGATAAATCATACAGGCCTCCACAGCAGAGTCTGCATCCACAACGGCATCAAGTACCAGGACAAAGATGAATGGACTGTCGATAGCTGCACCGAGTGCACCTGCCAGGTAAGCGTCATGACACCTGCTTGGAATGCAGCCATTAAACAAGCCAGGATTCAGCTGAGGAAAGCCATAGCTGTCTTTCTCCATCCCTGCTGCAGTAAAGTCATAATCGTGTTTACGTTATCACCTGCCTTTACAATCACCTTGCTCCTGGCTGAAGGCTATCAGCACTTTGTCTGAAAGCATCAACAAAGCAGCATGGGGCTTTTTTAACTGCAAGCCACATCTAGTGAAGGCTGCTCGTCTATTGTGTAATGAGTTGGGTGTTCAGTGAGGATTATGTTTTGTATCAACACAGTAGGAGTGTCATGTCGCTGATAAGATCACTCCATCGTGAAATATATCAATTAGGCTTGGAATAGTACCAGCAAAGCCTCATTTTTTTTCCTGCTAACTCATTATACTTGTACTAATTAATGCTTTCCTTTGTCCAGAACTCTGCTACTGTGTGTCGCAAAATCACCTGCCCTCTGATCCCATGCGCTAATGCCACTGTGCCCGACGGAGAGTGCTGCCCTCGCTGTGGAACACGTAGGTTTTCTTTTAAAACCGCTGAACTGATTGTGACTTTAATCTGATTTTCTTCCTTGATGACTTTCCACCAAAGAAACAACCCCCCAATAATTTATGCCTCCCCTCCCTCTACAGCCAGCGACTACGCAGAAGACGGCTGGTCCGCCTGGTCTGAATGGACCCAGTGTTCGGTGACTTGCGGCCGTGGCATCCAGCAGCGCGGACGCTCCTGTGACCGCATCAACAGCAAGTGTGAGGGCACCTCTGTGCAGACCCGTGACTGCTACCCGCAGGAATGTGACAAACGCTGTAAGTCACCAAACATTCTTAACACTGGCATTGTTATGATTAATTTTCTCTGGCTCGAGAACATAATGAATTAATGACATACGCAATGTTCACAGTCAAACAGGATGGAGCCTGGAGCCACTGGTCACCCTGGTCTTCCTGCTCTGTGACCTGCGGTGAGGGGGTCATCACTCAAATTCGCCTCTGCAACTCCCCCACACCCCAGATGGGTGGCAAGGACTGCGAAGGAGAGGGACGTCAAACCAAAGTCTGCAAGAAGTCACCCTGTCCTAGTAAGTTAAATGTCACCACTAAATGATAAGTTACATAAATTAGTGTATTTATTCAGGGCAAAAAATAATAATTTTTTTTTTTTATGTCTTAGTCAATGGAGGTTGGGGACCTTGGTCACCTTGGGACACCTGCTCTGTTACCTGTGGTGGAGGAGTTCACACCCGTAAACGTCTCTGCTCTGACCCTGCCCCCAAATATGGTGGAAAGGATTGTGTCGGCGATGCTACTGAATCTCGAGTTTGCAACAAACAGGAGTGCCCTATTGGTAAGCATCTAAGCCTTATTAGCCTAACGTAAACTTACGGCACAATTCAGATCACCATTCTAAGTTAGGAAATCCTTTTCTTCACAGATGGCTGTCTCTCCAACCCGTGCTTCCCTGGCACAAAGTGCACCAGCTTCCCAGATGGCTCATTCAAGTGTGGCAAGTGTCCACTTGGCTATACAGGGAACGGCATCACCTGCAAAGACATTGATGAATGTAAAGAGGTCCCCGATGCTTGCCATACTCATAATGGAGTCCATCGTTGTGAAAACACGGAGCCGGGTTACAACTGTCTTCCCTGCCCTCCACGTTTCTCTGGTCCTCAGCCCTTTGGAAGAGGTGTGGCAGAGGCAACAGCTAAAAAACAGGTTTGGCTTATTACTTAATAATTTTTTTTATTTGCCTGGTTCACTTGCAGCTTGCGTTTGTTTTTTTTTTAATCATCTGTAATTTTCTTTAGGTTTGCACTCCGCGCAACCCTTGCAAAGATGGAAGCCACAACTGCCATAAAAATGCAAACTGCATCTACTTGGGTGTCTTTTCTGAGTCTATGTTCCGCTGTGAGTGCAAGCCAGGATATGCTGGGAATGGACACATATGCGGAGAGGACAGCGACCTGGATGGATGGCCCAACACTGACCTGCTGTGTGTGGAAAATGCCACTTATCACTGCAAGAAGGTAAGCCAGACCCCACATGGACGAAAATACACAAGGCTGTTATTATCCATCTGTGCACTATTATTGTGATGATTGCCTCCTAAACCTCTCCTTTGTTTCTTTACAGGATAACTGCCCCAACCTTCCCAACTCTGGCCAGGAAGATCACGACAAAGATGGTCTCGGTGATGAATGTGACCATGATGATGACAATGATGGGATCCCCGATGATAGGGTGAGTAATCACAGCAGTTTCTTTTTTAGCCGCTAACTGTGCTTTCCTCAGAAACCAGACATAGTAATCAGCTGTAGCCATCCTTCCTTTGGGCGGTAGGAATGTAAAGTCTTCATATTTGTGTGCTTAGAGTACAAGTGGAAAGTAAGTAGCACAGGAATAGTGTAATATAATTTCTGCATAAACCCAGAATTGAGGACGATGTGGCTTGGTGCCCATAATTCTTAGTGTGGATTTGGAAAGTTGGGTAAGAAATATGCAGTGGTAAAAATCACCAGTGGAATATCACATTCTAGCTTAAGTAAGAAAAAAAAGAAGTCTGGAAGAGCAAAGTTTTGTTCCTATATATATATGTATATGACTTCTCTGAGTCGTGACCCATTTTAGTAATTAAACTGAGATCTCTCTATTAATTTAGGACAACTGCCCAAGAGTGTACAACCCTGCCCAGTATGATGCAGACAGGGATGATGTTGGTGATCGCTGTGACAACTGTGTATTTGAAGCCAACACTGACCAAACAGACACTGATAACAATGGAGAGGGTGATGCCTGTGCTGTTGATATAGACGGTGATGGTAAGTAATTTCTCCATATTCAGTCCATCTTTCCTTAATCTTTAAAAAAAAAAACATTTGCCCAGTTGTGAAGGCTAAAATTAAATTAATATTAATATCGCTCTCAACAGGCATCCTGAATGAGAATGACAATTGCCCGTATGTTTACAATGTGGACCAGAGAGATACTGACAGGGATGGTGTTGGAGATCATTGCGATAACTGCCCTCTGGAGCACAATCCTGATCAGGTAACATCATCTTTCACTTTTCCTTTACAGCTATGAGTATTTGCATGGCTAAATCTGACATTTTATCATATAGAACTTTCCTCGGCCTGAGGTTTCAAGGCCAGAAATCACATCTGTTGTAATGAAGAGAGAAATGTGAAAGCTCTAAAGAAATTGAGAACAATGCTCCCTCTTCTGTTTTTCTTTTCTCTTCCAAATTTAAATGAAAAAAAAAGTTACATTTGTTAAAGTGCAAAGACACTGCACACTTGTCTGGAGGGACATTGCTTGCATACCTGAAAACAAGGGGCTGCTTTTAAATCATGTCCAGAGTAGCACCTCTCATATTGAGGCCGGTGAAAGACAGAAGAGGGAATTATTTGAAGTGAGTGCGAGTGTCTCATCAAAAAGGAATTTTGTTCTTTCGCAGATTGACTCTGACTCGGATCGCGTAGGAGACAAGTGCGACAACAACCAGGACATTGACGAGGACGGTCACCAGAACAACTTGGATAACTGCCCGTACATTCCAAATGCAAACCAGGCAGACCACGACAAGGATGGCAAGGGTGACGCCTGCGACCACGATGATGACAATGATGGCATCCCAGATGACAAAGACAACTGTAGATTGGCCTTTAACCCTGATCAGCTGGACTCTGATGGTAAGTTCGTCACTCAATTTGTAGTCCAGCAAAACACTGGTGCCTTTCCTCCTCCCGCTATGATTTTGTGAATCTTTGTTTGTAGAGGATTTTTGTGATTTCCATGTACATATTTCCCTCTCAGGTGATGGACGTGGTGATGTCTGCAAAGATGATTTTGACCAAGACAATGTTTTGGACATCTATGATGTGTGCCCGGAAAACTTTGCCATCAGTGAAACCGACTTCCGCAGATTCCAGATGGTTCCTCTGGATCCCAAGGGCACCTCCCAGATTGACCCCAACTGGGTTGTCCGGCATCAGGGCAAGGAGCTGGTCCAGACTGTCAACTGTGACCCTGGCATTGCTGTCGGTATGTAATATACAGAGAGACGTCTTGCTGCAATGGACACAAAGTGGTATCAAATCGATGATAATCCATCTCTTTATTTAATTCAGGTTATGATGAGTTCAGTGCAGTGGACTTCAGTGGAACATTCTTCGTCAACACGGACAGAGATGATGACTACGCTGGTTTCGTTTTTGGCTACCAATCCAGCTCACGCTTCTACACAGTGATGTGGAAACAGATCACCCAGACATACTGGTCCCACACACCCACAAGAGCTCAGGGATACTCCGGCTTGTCAATCAAAGTGGTCAACTCCACCACAGGGCCTGGTGAGCACCTGAGGAACGCCCTGTGGCACACCGGAGATACCCCAGGACAGGTGAGCATAGATGAATTGACTCAAAGTTTGAGAAATAATTTAAGAAAATGTTTGAGACTTTTATCATTTTAACTATTGCAAATCATTACTTTCAGGTACGCACTCTGTGGCACGACCCCAAGAATATTGGCTGGAAAGACTTCACTGCCTACAGATGGCATCTGACCCACAGACCCAAGACTGGACTTATTAGGTGAGACACAAACCCCAGAAAATATGTTCTTTCATTCAACTGCAACTGCATAATTTATATTAAAATTCCCATGAGCTCCACTGATTGTATTTTCTTTTGTAGAGTGGTCATGTATGAAGGCAAGAGAATCATGGCTGATTCTGGAAACATCTATGACAAGACGTATGCCGGTGGGCGACTAGGCTTGTATGTCTTCTCTCAGGAGATGGTTTACTTCTCAGACCTCAAATACGAATGCAGAGGTAAGCACACAAGTGATGGTTAGATGCATTTGAAACCACTTGCCATCACCTTAAACTTTATCCCTAACATGTTTTCTATCTGCAACTTCTTTCAGATACATAATCGGACCACAGAGCCTTTTAGAAGAATGTATCAGCATGAAACAATAAAACGAGACCTGGATCAACTTCTATTTAACTCTTTTCCTTTGAGAAATGCACATTGGAGGTATGACGAGCAAGTGAGGTAAAGTGACCTCAGGAGTATAAGCCAAATGAAAGTTAATCCTGCACCACTGCACCAAACTCAAAGACGATTGGGTCTTACTCTGTTTGCTCTGATCTGCATTGAAAGAGGGCCACATTTTATTGCTTTGCACACCTGAACTGTTGTCGGTATTCCTCGGTGGATGAGGGACCAAAGGGAAGAGTGTTTTTTTCTTTTTCTTTGTATTTTCTTTTTTTGCATTTTTGAGCATTAATATACATCTGCTGTGGACTCAGAGATACTTGTTTCAGTATGAAGAAAACAGTAGGAGAACTTTGTTAAGTTTGTGGGTAAGATTACCCTTTGAAGGAACTCTGGAGGGACCATGGACAGTATGGACTGACTGTTACTATCAAAGAGAGTGAATGCTATTTGTGTGTTTGTGCATTTGTTCCACCTGATGAGCATAGTTAATGAGATAACCAAGTCAAAATTTGATTTTAATTTCCTGTGACGACCCTTTTTAAAGACATGCATGTATCCAAGGCGCAGGGCTGGCCCAAAATATTAGTTTTCTCAGGAAAGAGCACTAGAAGAAACAAGGAGAGCACAAAATTCAGGACAGCACAGGGCCCCAAAGCAGTCACACTGCTTTGGAACAGTAATTATGAGCAAATATAATGTTGATAACTCTAATATTTACTGAACATGTCAAGGGACATAAGCAGTGAGGGCCAGTCTGTTTCCTAAGATTATTGTCAAGTATGGCTGTTTATGGCTTTAATTCTTGCTCATTTCTCCACCTTTAAATGCTGTCTGCAACCAGTGAAATCAGGATCCTCTAAAGATTAAGAATTACTTCTGACCGAAACCATGAAACAAAAGGAAAGCATCACTTACACCATCTCTAAATATTCCGCTTCTGCAGTGTGCATGGCTGGTGTGCCTGAGCTTGTATGTACATTTCTGACAATGGAAAAAAAAAAAGGAAACCCTTTATGTACAAATATTACCTCATTAATTCTTCTTGTATTGAGGCCAACAATACACAAGAATCACTTGTCTTATCAACAGAGTATAAATTGGTTGGCTTCTTTTTTTTTCTCTTTTCTTTTTTTAAGCAAGACTTTTAGTATCATTTATATGCTGTATATAAGATATTTTTGTAGTAAAAGAAGCCCAAACAGGAACGTAAAGGATTAAAGAAATGTTGCCTTGACTATGTTTTGCGATATGTATTTGTGCAGTCTGGATAAATTATTATGTTTGTTTTATGTTGAGGTTATTTCATTTTGTGTAGATAAATGCTATTTAAATAATTTATCTAGAAGCGTAGCCTCATATGGAAGCGTTTCTGTCTGTATAAACTTATTTGCACACTGACATGAGGATGTCTTTGTCATTTTGGTTATTGTCTTTTTTTTAATATTAGTGAAGCTTTTCTATAAACATTTGTACCATAGTTTTTACCCAAAGTGCTGTTTATACTCCTACCTGTTATTTTATAATGTAAAGTGAACAATAAACTCTCCAGGAAAAAAAAAAAAAAAGGTTTCTTGTTGTCTTTTTGGGCAAACAAACAGTTAAATACTCGAAAACCTAAGCTTTTCTCTCAGTGATTTTTGAACTTCATATCTCATTTGACTAAGGTCTTCTTAGAAAAGCAAAGAGAGCCAAGCCATGCTGTGTCAAGCAACTGGAATCCATTAGTTGAGTCTAGTGAATCCTCGGAGAAAGGGAGTATCCTTGGGAGTCAACAGCAGCAAAACTCAACATGAAATATAACCTACTTAAGCAGCACATCGATACAGATATGGCCACACATTACACAGCTTCAAATGACAGCACTCCACTGGACGGGTAGACAGGTAGACATAAGGAATTTAGCCCTCTGGAGTAATAAATCTACTAACTTTAAGGGATATGAACTTAAGTTATGGCTGTGTGCCACTTTTGCCAGTAAGAACGTGCAATGAAATTCCATACTTTTCATAAAAAACGTCTAAATATAACCTGTCAAAAGTCAAGATGACTTCCTATCCATAGACCAGCTCTATAGCTTGCTAGCTGTTATGCTGTAAGACACCACAGCAGTATATTACTGCAAACAGAAATATGACTGCTAATTTAAATCTTTCTTGGGGTCAGAAAGAGCTGTAATCTGTGCCAGTGAGGGCCGCGCCAGAAAACCCAGACTTTCTCAGTGTGCCGCAGGTCTCTTTACATTAGCAGTGACCTCATTCTTACCATAATGAGCTCACTGTTTTTCCATTAACCTAAATGAGCAGTTTATCTTCCCTTCTGAAAATATACTGTGTCAGTTACACACACATTATTTGTGTACTAAAGACAAATATGCTGCATATGCTTTAAATCTATTACTCATGTATGAAATTGTTAAAAAATTTGAAAAAATAAAAAATCTGGTGCCATCAGTCTGTAAAGTGTTTGCATGTGTGCTCTCAGAAATGTGTTAAATGTTTAGATTCCTGGGGAAATGGTGACGCAGGGTTCACTCTTGTTGGGATGTGTCCTTGGAGGTTCACCTGGCTGATGTGCTTCGAGTCCAGAGGAATGTGAGATAATTCCTGCAGTTTAGACAAGGTCAAAATGTGGGGGTAAGGTGAAGAGTGAGATGAACAGGCCCGTAGGTGTCCAGTGCAAGGGGAGCAAAAAGGCAGGGCCTCTGGGCTGAGGTTGAGCCAGGTGCGGATTAGCTACTCAGACTCTGCATGCATGGAGCAAATAAAGAACAATGTCAAGGGCTTCCAAAAATCTCTCAAACAAACCAAAACTCATAATTCTCAAAGCTGGAGATCTTTTGTCAGGGCGATCCACTTATGTAAATGACAACTGAGCTTGAAAGAGGTCACACAGGGTCCCATTTCAGAGGATCCTGCAAACCCATCCACTCTGAAGGAGATCACCTACAGAGCCAGGAATGAGTGGAATGCTTGGAGCTGAGCTAGAGCTGACTATCATGCCGTAGAGCACATATCCTCCCTTCTCATTAGCAGCAACGTTGGACGTCTGACCACACATCACTAACACAGACATTCTATATTTGGTAGGAAAAAGCTTTAATACACGGTAGTGCTCAGAGTTCACCCCCACAGACCCGCTGCTATAAGCTAATGTTTATGTGTGCATTAGAACATTCTGCGGCTACAGCATCCGGTTATTAGATTTAATGACAGCAATTTTCTGTTCTGATCTATGATACTTTGGTTAATACAAAGTGTGGCCCTGCTGTTCTGTTTCCTCATGCAGTGATATAAATACAAATAAAAGCCGGGTTATAATCCAGCTGCATGTCCAAAACATGCAAACCAATTAGGATTAAAAAAAATAAAAATCTGTTCTCATCCTAAATTAACCAAATTTGAGGACTATAATTTTAAATAAAATGTCCATCAGTTTATGTTGCTATACACTGATCAGGTGCAATGTTAAAACCACTGACAGGAGAAGTGTATAATATAAAAGTGTAAAATCCAGCAGGAATCTCTGGGTACTGAGTGTGGATTTTACTTTGACGAGTATCCCCCCTTTCATGGAAGCTTACACTCATGGTCGACAGCACCTTCCCCGATCTTCAAACTCCCTGCGTCCTAATCCCATCGAGCATCCATGGGATGTGCTGTAACAAGCCCAAACCTCAGAAGCCCCGCCACATAACCCATAGGACTCAAAGAATCCGTTGCCAGTGCCATCCCAAGACACCCCCAGAGGTCCAGCATCCATGTCCTCACAGGTCAGAGATGTTTTGGTGTCACAAAGGGGGGCACACGACTTCCCCCAGGTGGCTTTAATGTGGTAAGCAGTGTATATGATGACAGGACCATTCTATCGTCAGAGATCTAATGCTACAGTCTAACCACACAAATTTATAGATAAGTCCCAGAAATGATGCGCTCTGATAGCAGTCAAATCATTTTTCAGGTCTCATGTTGAGTCATTCATGTCAAGGTCCTGGCTCCAACTTTCTGTCAGCTCACATCCATCCATCAGGCTAAGTAGCTCTTCCTCAGTAAGGTTTGGAGATTCATTCTGCAAGAAAACACAAACACGTGTAAAATTTCAGTGATGTTTCTATGATTTAAGGGTTTCAAATCAAATAAACAGAAACAAGCGTGAAGATATGTGTGTATTTGCAGATTCATTCTGCATGCAGCCCTATGACAGTGGATGTCACCATATTCAGGTCACGTGTACCTAATATTATAAAAAGTGACTAACTGCTGACATCATTCCTAAATCAGTTCCAAACAATTTTACTGGGTCTAAAACTCTGTTTCTGACAAGTCCAGACAAAATGCTGCATTAATACATGACCTCACATAACAGTGGCACTTCATAATAATGTACTGCACTGCTGCGGTTGTCCCCTGTGCTTTGTTGGAAGGTGTCTGGGAAAAACACTTCCAGTTGGATGCTAGTATTGTTTTTCTACAGATAAGCCAGACTCCTCACAGGCAGCCTGGGACAGCAAGTGAGTTCAAGGATGAAAGAAAACTTTTTTAAAAGTAGGTTATGAGGAAAAGATCTTCAAAGTTAAATAAATGTCAATATCTATTCCTGGGAATGACGTGTTATTTGGCTATATGCAAACTCTGAATTACTGGTGACTATGACTAAATTACCTACACACGTGTGCTCATAGACAATTGCAAGCTCACGGTGTGAGAACGCTGTACTTTGTTTAAACAGCTGCAACTCAACAGTCAATTTGTTCCAATAATATTGACTCATTACCTTCCGTGACATAAGCATCATGCCAAAAAAGTGTCAAGAAGAGACAAATGTTATATCTCTGAGTTGAATAGTAATCAATGTCATCATTCTCTCAGCATGTGCACTCGTGTTTTTAGCTGTCAACCCTAAGTGAACTGAATGTCCCTGGCCTTAAAGTAAGGATGTCATGATCCAGATATTCTGTCCCTAATCTCAATCTGAGTCTTCAAAAAGTATTAACTGATCTTTTTCCCCCCATTTCTGGGGGAAAAACAATACAACACTGACATATCATCACCTTATTAAGGTAATATTCTGTTACCAAACATGCTGGGTTAAATATACACCGATCAGGCATAACATTATGACCACTGACAGGTAAAGTGAATAACACTGATTATCTCTTCATCGCGGCACCTGTTAGTGGGTGGGATATATTAGGGAGCAAGTGAACATTTTGTCCTCAAAGTTGATGTGTTAGAGGCAGGAAAAATGGGCAGGCGTAAGGATTTGAGTGAGTTTGACAAGAGCCAAATTGCGATGGCTAGATGACTGGGTCAGAGCATCTCCAAAACTGCAGCTCTTGTGGGGTGTTCCTGGTTTGCAGTGGTCAGTATCTATCAAAAGTGGTCCAAGGAAGGAACAGTGGTGAACCAGAGACAGGGTCATGGGCGGCCAAGGCTCATTGATGCACGTAGGGACTGAAGGCTGGCCCGTGTGGCCAACAGTCGAGCTACTGTAGCTCAAATTATCGAAAAAGTTCATGCTGGTTCTGATAGAAAGGTGTCAGAATACACAGTGCATCGCAGTTTGTTGCATATGGGGCTGCTTAGCTGCAGACCAGTCAGGCTGCCCATGCTGACCCCTGTCCAAGCCAAATGCACCAACACTGGGCACGTGAGCATCAGAACTGGACAACAGAACAATGGAAGAAGGTGTCCTGGTTTGATGAATCGCGTTCTCTTTTACATCATGTGGATGGCCGTGTGCGTCGCTCACCTGGGGAACACCTGGCACCAGGATGCACTATGGGAAGAAGGCAAGCCGGCGGAGGCAGTGTAATGCTTTGGGCAATGTACACCCTTTCATGGAAACGGTATTCCCTGATGGCTGTGGCCTCATTCAGCAGGATAATCCGCCCTGCCACAAAGCAAAAACAGTTCAGGAATGGTTTGATGAGCACAGCAACGAGTTTGAGGTGTTGACTTGACCTCCAAATTCCCCAGATATCAATCCAATCGAGCATCTGTGGGATGTGCGGGACAAACAAGTCCGATCCATGGAGGCCCCACCTCATAACTTACAGAACTTAAAGGATCTGTTGCTAACATCTTGATGCCAGATACCACAGCACACCTTCAGGGGTCTAGTGGAGTCCATGCCTCGACGGGTCAGGACTGTTTTGGCAGCCAAAGGGGGACCAACACAATATTAGGCAGGTGGTCATAAAGTTATGCCTGATCGGTGTATATAAAAATAGATTTTAGAAACCCAAAGCACCTAATAATTTGGTCACAACAGTGACCTAAAAAGATATTATGCAAATGCAATTCTTCTCACCTCTTACTCACACCACACAGAGTCACTCAAGATTCCTGTGTCTCATCTACTCCCTCTAGCTAGTACTATTCACCGGTCTGTTGACCTGACCACCCACTGAAACTCTCCACCCTCTTGCCAGGGGGCTGACAAGACATCATCACACCACACAATCCTGTCCATGTTCAAAGTCCTCCAGAATGTAATCATACCCTTTAGGTCATGACAGGTTGGGTGGTGTTACTCATTTTTGACTCTCACAATTATCCAGACATGTCATCATTTACCAATGGACAGGAGGACACAGGCACCACAGACACAAACACCCCATAATGCCCCCTTGGAGCAGTTCATTGTGTTTACCCTTCGACATTCATGTAGCTGTGGACTTGATCTCCACCTTTGCATGGCGAAAATGCAACAAGACCCTGTAAGTTTGGAAAAAAAAATGTGCATGCACATAAACATACAGTATAAATAATGACATAATAAGTGTCCACCCATTTTGGATATACTTAGCTATTCTTTTGTGTATATTCTTATGTAACAACTGACACCTCGGTCACAGAAAAAAGTTTGTTAGGAAAGACAACATAAATTTTTGCAAACATAAGTGAGTAATTCCTGCAACTTGAGACAAATGGCACAAGAAAATATTACAGGTCAATTACAGGCATGTCATTATTTTCAGTGTACACGAACGAGGCAATAAAAAGTGCCCCACTGGCTGGAGTATTAATGGTCTGAAATGCCTCTAACCGATACCAGCCGTTTTGGAGATGGGAACTACAGGTTAGACTTTCCAACAGAGAAGAGAGAAAAGGAAAGAAGGAAGAAAGAATGTTCTTTTTACTGCTTTGACAAAATGCTACAACTCTTTAAAAGTGGTTGACCTCGGGTGCCCTCAGTACTGGGTGTCTGTGGGTGACTGATATGTGCTTTCCTGCTGCTACACAACCAGTTAAGGTCCTTCATTTCTTCTCGGTAGAGGGCTTCAGTTTCCTAGCAGGGACCACATGAATTTTGGTAAACAGCACAGAAAACTGCTGCGATAACAGGAAAGCTTTCCAAAGAAAATGCTTGATAAATTTGATTAAGGTGCTTCCAGGGACCATACCCTTCTTCCACTGGGTTATCAGTGAAACAGGAACAAGGCTGTGCTTGGTTAACAACTCATAAACGCAGCATTCATTTATCAGAGTGATTCCAAAGGGAAGTGAATGAATGAGCAGGAATAGATAAAACCTTTGTTTTTGGGCTGCTTTGGGTGGCTTATATGCAAGCATCTGATACACTGCAAGGAAAGATGTAAGTATGTAGATTTGCATTTTTAATAACCAATCTACAGTCAAAAGAAGGGCTCTGTATGCTGCTAAGCTTGAAGTTGGCATTCCCAGCCATGACTCTCTGACATAAACATGTGAAATCCAAGCTGGAGATGGAAAATCTATAGACGCACTTGTTGACAATTCCTCCTGAGGAAAGTTACAGGCTTTTCACAATTTCAGTTTTATTGTCATTAAATAGGGTCTTTAAATAGGTTTTTATTTAAGTGTGCCTAGTTCCTCTGCCAACAAACAATGGCAAGGCAGGTGAACTTCTGACCTCTGGTAAAGGATCAGAACTCTCCGTCACTTTCAGAGCATGATCGGCTTTCCACCAGGAGAGAAATCTGGCAAAGACATAGATGTGGAGCCCTCCAGCTACATTCTGCAAAGGACTACCACCTCTGTACAGCTCATGCTGGCTCCAGGATGCAGAACCACTTTTTAGCACAAGTGTGGGCCGCTCAGCTTTCAGGGTCACTGACTTCAGTCACATACCTGAGCTCTATAGACCACAGACCCAGAGGCTACTCCTCCAGGAGAAAAAAGAACATCTATTCTTTACAATCCCATTCTGCTATAGTATACTATAAAAAAATTACCTGCAACCCTCACCCCCCTCCCCTCTGACCCCCTGCCTGCACTAAAGATCTGTGAGGAGCATGTGTGTCTGCTCTTCCAAAGACAGAAGACCAGGAAAGCTTCAGGACCTGACGGTGTGTCCCCCTCCTGCCTGAAAGTCTGTGCCGACCAACTGGCCCCCATCTTCACCCAGATCTTTAACAGATCTCTGGAGCTGTGGGAAGTGCCCTCCTGCTTCAAACGCTCCACCATCATCCCGGTCCCAAAGAAGTCCACCATCACAGGATTAAATGACTACACACCTGTCGCCCTGACATCTGTGGTCATGAAGTCCTTTGAAAGACTGGTGTTGAGCCACCTGAAGGACATCACAGAGCCCTTCCTGGACCCCCTGCAGTTTGCTTGCCGGGCAAACAGGTCAGCTGAGAATGCAGTCAATATGGGACTGCACTACATCCTGCATCACCTCGACCAACCGGGGACATACGCCAGGATCCTGTTCATGGACTTCAGCTCAGCCTTCAACACCGTCATCCCAGACATCCT
>VUQS01033949.1:0-10330 GCA_015108495.1 Heterochromis multidens
TCTGAGAGTGAAGTGCTCTATTGGGGTGATATGGTACTATGAGGTCTTTAAGATAAGATGGGGCCTGATTATTCAAGACCTTATATGTAAGGAGAAGGATTTTAAATTCAATTCTGGATTTAACAGGGAGCCAATGAAGAGAAGCCAATATGGGAGAAATATGCTCTCTCTTTCTAGTCCCTGACAGTACTCTTGCTGCAGCATCTTGGATCATCTGCAGGCTTTTCAGGGAGTTTTTAGGACAGCCTGAAAATAATGAATTACAATAGTCCAGCCTAGAAGTAATAAATGCATGAATTAGTTTTTCAGCATCACTCTGAGACAGGATGTTTCTAATTTTAGAGATATTGTGCAAATGCAAGAAAGCAGTGCTACATATTTGTTTAATATGCGCATTGGACATATCCTGGTCAAAAATGACCAGATTCTTCAGTGTTACTGGAGGCCAAGGTAATGCCATCCAAACTAAGTATCTGGTTAGTTCTCTTTCAAACCTCACTCGGTATCTCACTATGGGAAGCGCCCTCTGGCGTGACCAATCACGGAAGCTCCACTACCACCACTTCTGTCCAAGACAGACCAATCACTTCAAGGACACGGGGTCGCCCAACCCCCTTTATAAACAATTCTGGCCCCACCCCAGGCATTCTCGGTGGCATTTCATCTCCATCCAAACCGAAGGTCCACACTCACGTTGGCAGGGCTGACCCTCCCAGGTAAAATGGACCGTTTCAGAGCCTCCATGTACCAGAAGGTTTACAAATCAGCAGCTCAGTCCATAAAAAACCTTAATGTGGTCACCCTTCTCTCAGCCTACCAGGCTGAGCTGTTTCAGGACATGGTTTGGGAGGAGATATGTATCGTTACTGATCTTATTCTCCGGGTCTCCAGGGGTGCAGTGCAGTGCTGTGGCCATGTCATGGGCCTGGCTGTGGAAGGGGAGAGATCGCTATGGCTCAATCTCTCCAGCCTGCCTGGCCAGGATAAGCACGTCATTATGGATTCCCCATACGAGCCCTCATGGGCTAGCAGTTGTTTGGGGAGGCACTAACCGCTGTGCAGCAGGCTAGCGACCTCAGGAAGATGCAGGGTGAGGCTTTTGACCTTTGCCTCCCCTGTAAGGTCACACCATGCCAGCCACCGCCTACCCGCCTGGGCTTCGCGGCTATGGCAGCAAGAGGGTGTAATGTAGGCTTCAAGGGTCCTACTCCCCAGCCATCCAGCTATTTCATCCAGTTCCACTCTAAGCTGTGTAATGGCCAACAAGGTTCTCCCCGTTCACAGTCAAGGAGGAGCACAAGTTCCCGAGCAATACGCATTTATCTCGACAGGACTAAGAGGTTTAGGAAAAGAAACCAGCTCTTTGTGTCCTGGGCTCCCTCTCATAGAGGGAAGCCTATGTCATGCCAGCAGTTATCACACTGGGTGGTAGAGGCTATTGTGATGGCGTATGAGTGCCAGGGACTGCAGGCTCCTGTGCACCTGCGTGCACATTCCACCAGAGGAATGGCTATCTCATGGGCCCTGTTTAGGGGCATTTCTGTGGCGGACATCTGTGTAGCTGCTAGTTGGAGATCCCCACACACATTTGTTAGGTTTGATTGCCTCGATGTGACTGCGCCCTCAGTGGCACACTCAGTATATAGTGTGGGTTCTTAAAGACAGGCTGACCCTTTGCATTAGGTGTTGACCCACCTGGGTCAAGGAGTTACAGGCTTCAGAGCATGCAATCTGGGAGTGGGCTATATCTCCCATAGTAAGATACTGAGTGAAGTTTGAAAGAGAATGTTTGGTTACTAGCGTAACCCTGGTTCTCTGAAAACCAAGTGAGGTATCTCACCGCACTGCCCTACTTGCATGGGCATGTGGAAGAAATACTTTGAGAATAACTGGTGTGGGGCCAGAGGTGGTTATAAAGGGGGTTGGGGGACCCCGTGTCCTTGAAGTGATTGGTCTGTCTTGGACAGACATGGTGGTAGTGAAGCTTCCGTGATTGGTCACGCCAGAGGGCGCTTCCCATAGTGAGATACTTCACTTGGTTTTCAGAGAACTGTGGTTATGCTAGTAACCAAACAACACCATGTTTCTAAGATTTTTATGGTTGAGTACAGTAACCTCAGTTTTACCGGAATTTAGAAGCAAGAAATTAGAGGTCACCAGGTCTTTGTCTTTAAGACATTCCTGCAGTTCAACTAATCGGTGTGTGTCACCTGGCTTCATGGATAGATAAAGCTGGGTATCATCAGCATAGCAATGACAATTTATGCTATGTCTTCTAATTAAATAATGCCTAAGGGAAGCATGTATAATGCATATTATACATGCAGCACAGTACCTTTAATATGGACGGCATCCTCTAATCTCTGTAATAAAATATTATGATCAACAGTATTGAATGCTGCACTGAGGTCTAGCAGGACAAGCACAGAGATGAGTTCACTGTCAGAGGCCATAAGATCATTTGTAACCTTAACTAATGCTGTTTCTGTACTGTGATGAGTTCTGAATCCTGACTGAAACTCTTCAAATAAACCATTCCTCTGCAGATGATCAGTTAGCTGTTTTACAACTACTCTTTCAGAAATTTCTGAGATAAAAGGAAGGTTGGAGATTGGCCTATAATTAGCTAAGACAGCTGGGTCAAGTGATGGCTTTTTAAGTAATGGTTTAATTACTGCCAGCTTAAAGGCCTGTGGTACCTATCACATATTACATGCTTAATAGCATGTTTTTAAATAAAGTGCTACTATCACAAACAAAAAACAAAATTCAAAGCTCTTTGACTCAAATATTATGAATTAAACTCAAAAAGGTATAAAAATTAAAACTTGCCAATTTGATGTCCTTTGAGATATGAATTGGATTTTAGAAAGCTGGATGAGTGTGTATAAATACTTCACCTGAAATTAACTGATGTGCATATGAAAGGCTAAAGCTGCATACAGTATTCTTCAGTTGCTTCACTTGATATCTTTATGTAGCTTATATAAACATGACTGGACAGTCATATTTGATAGCTATGTGACCATTCCTATATCCAGTTTTAAAAATTGCAAGAACTTTGTAAATTGGCTGGAAAGTAACAGATGCACTTTTCCCACTTATTTCCTTCAGTTTTATAAAGGCTAACTTTCAGGGATGTGTGTGACGAATACAAATGAAGGCGCTTTCATACTTTGAAACAGTTCAGCAGCCATAAACATTCACTGCAGACATGAACGGCTGTGAGTGAGTGTAACTTATCACAGTCAGTGTGGACTCCAGATGTCCACACTGTTGCATGGATCAAGCAAAGCCCATTTGCATAATCACATTCAAATTGCTTGATAAACTCAACATGGAATGTTTTTTCTCCCCACCCCCAAGTGAGTGCTGATATACCCATTTGCCTGCACATTTGTGTGTGAAGAAACAGACAGAGGTAAAGGAGGGTGAAAGAGAACGTAACCAAGGTAGGAAGTGAGTGTGGCGTGTGCAAGCCTGTACTTGTGTGGGAGAGTCCAAGGAAGGTCTCTGTGCCAATGTTTGTGGGCAGACTTTAAACACCAGAGGCAGACAAAACCATCATATCCACCGCATCAAACAGCCATGGTTTTTGAGTTCTTATGTGTGACTCAGTCTCATTGTAAATCTCCAGTGACATTATTCAGCAAAATTGAGAAAACATCTTCCTCACTACATCAGCGGAGCAACAATAGAGCAACAGAAATGGCTGTTTGCAAGAGTGAATGCCCTACATTAAAGGGCATGAGTAGCCTTTATAAAGGAATGAAGCTATAAAGCCAACAGTTAACTGTCAGGGAAATTACCAAATAAGCAGTTTAATAAAAGAATATAGACAATCGATCAGAACAAAGCAGACATGAACACACACAGGCACGTGTACTTTGGTGGTTTGCTGCAGTAACACAGGATTTACGATGGAATTCAACATTGCCAACAGATTTTTAAAAAAAGTAGCTTAAACTAGGAATCCAACTGTGAAAAAAAATGACGTTCTGTGAAAAAAAACTTCTGAAAATTTCCTGTGATTACCTACATTAATAGTAATATTATCCTGTGAGAAAAAAATACAAAAAGGAAGCGCTGCGTGGCTCTTACAAATATGCCAAACAGGTGCTCATCAGTTGGGTGAAACAACTTAATAAAAGGAGAAAAATTGTTGAGACACTCTGTTGGTTAGAATTAAAAAGTATTTAACAAAAATATAAACTAGTTGGAGCACCACCTAAAAAAACCACGACCTATGTGTATTGACTAAAAAGTCTTCATCAGGGTCTAGACCTTTTAGTCGATACGCGTAGGTCGTGGCATAGACATACGTGTAGCAATTTTTCTGCTTTTAATAATATTATTCTGTATTACAAGTTTTCTGAAATTTTACATTTACATAAGCAAACAAGATAGTATCTCAATAAATGCGTATTTCAAAAGAAAGCATGTTATGGAAGCAAAATAACTAAAATCTCAAAACTGACCATATTTTTGCCTGTTGTGTCAATATGCTATTTCAAAACATATTGGTTCATTTGTATATACTGTTTTAATATGTTTTATCCCTGTATTAACAGAATTAATTTCCATCACATAAAAATCCCTGGGAATCTAACTTCTTGGAAAACAGACTGTCTGAATTGTAGCCTGAGGTGTAACCGCCAACTGATGATGCTTAGGTTTCATCATAGCAACTGTCTGACAGCTCACTAAGTTGTGTAATCAGTAATCAGGAGCTGGATGGCGGTTTCCTCAGTCCCTACACACCTGAGCAGAGAGATGTCTGATTACACTTGGCCTCTCTGACGTGCTGTTACACCAGCTGTTGCCACTTGCACCGTTAAAAGCCGGCCTCCTCCCCTACACTCCCTCTGTCACTCCCTGAATCTCTGCCAGCGCTATGCGCTTGTCTATTTCCACTACTGCAGTGCTGTAATCTATTATACATACATTGTAATGAAAACATACTTAATTCATGATGTTTATTGCAGTAGAAAAAAATACTTGTCAACTTAAAGAACAGACCATAACTGGAGAGCTGACAAAAAAAGTCTGTTATATGAGCAAACTGTGAAAGAAAGGGCACATTCTAAAAATCTGTATTTTTTTTTTTAGGCTACTTGAAGGTTGACACGTTCAGCTGACCTTGCATGAAATGATGACGTTCTACTGCTTTCTATTCCCACAAAGCACGTTTATCAAAGCACACTGACAGAGGTAAAAAGGTCAGGCCTCTACACAGAGGATAAGCCAAAGTAATTAAATTACAATTATATTTTAGCTAATTAGCTGATGCTCATGTCCAAAATGATTTGCAGTGAGTGCAGAAATAGAATAAGCTACAATGAAGACAAAACTACTTCTGGTGATCTTGAATAATCTTGCAACATCATGAAATAATAGTCATACATGGTTAAATAACCAGGGAAGAATATGTGATACAGCAGCAACAAAGGGTCCGTCATTTTAGATAATTTCAGTCTAACTGGAAATTCTTGATTTTAACCAGGCGCAATGACACTGCAAATTGAAAAGCTTGCTGACATAATTATAGCTACACATGTAACTGCATGTAGCATCACCCCAGGTGTGCTGTCAAAACCCACAAGACAGGTTGAAATATCTCATCATGTTTGTAAAGGTCACTGTCCCATGTGTTACATTAGCAATTCAACATTTGCAGGTTTTCATGTGTGCAAAATTTGATCTTTTGTGTTCTTTATCACAATCTTCTGCAGTTATGACATGGTGAAAAATTTTTATGAAGCAAGTGGAAGTTAAAGAGGGGAGCATGTTCTGCATTGTTACCTTGAGAAGGTGCTGCTGCGGCTTGCTGGATCGCTGCAGTCTCCTGGCTCAGCTTCTTCTTTGCCTCCAGGACAGGGTTCTCAAACTGGGTTTTCTGATTGATGTGGCTGTAACAGAAAGAAGTTCAGGTTTGTGAGAGGAGACCTGGAATCTAAACACGCACACCCATACACATGCTAATCTCTCACTTATTGAGTTTACTGCATCATTTTTCTGCAGGTAATTATGTATGCACCATCCTTTTAAAGGAAATATAATTTTCTGATAGAGGGACGGTATAGTGGTGCCAGTAAACACATTCATAAGCACAGCACACATACAGTAAATTCTGGCTTGCCTCCTCTTTATGTGGGGAAAGTACTATTGCTTTTAGCCATTTAATATTATAGGAAATGAACCCCTGACTGCCAGAAACATCCTGTTCCCCTACAACAAGGTAAACAGCCTGTGGTCCCCCTGGCATACAAACAAGAGTCATTGCTTCATAGTGAGCTCATTTCAAGCTAAACACTAGCAGGTACAAGCTCCATCTTTATGCCATTGACTATCCTTGTCCAAACAGTGCAGGTTTCTCTCTCATGTCACTTCTACCTAGAAGGGCTTATAATGCATTCTGAGCAATAAAACAATGTGAGAATTCCCATTTTCTTTTCAACACAACAGATTGCTACCTCTTCTTCCAGCCCCCACTCTGCTCCTTCCATGCATTTTAGTTCAAAATCTCCCCATTTCTCTCTACTGCTGTTACAATGGCTGTGTTTCACAGATTTCCTGCTGGGGTGTTGATGACAAATACACATTTAGCACACAGACAAATATACAAACAATATGCAATGACAAATACACAGACTCTATACGCACACACAAACACTGACAGAATGCAGCGAGAGAAAAACCAGTGTTGTGTTCACATACAGGTCACTGCAATGTTACCCACAGAGTTTCATTTTGCCACCCACTGATAAACAATGGGAAAATCCTGATCAAAATCTTCAAGTGTTCTCCAGGTAAAGGCTTCCTCTCTGCATGTTGCATAACTCAGAATATTCTCAACCAAGATGTGTTACAACCATTTGTTTATTTTTAGACAACATTACTTTATACTTGCCCACTGCTCAAGTATACAGAGTTGTGTAATATGCGCTTGTGCACTGACCCCGCTGGTAAAATATGCTTGTGTGATATGTGCATCTGAGAGGAACAAGTATGACAAAACAATTTCAGCTGGAGGTGATGATGGCAACTGGAGTAACTGGAAATTAGATACATCAATACTACTTACTCAACATAGTACGTGCCATACTGTGGATCGTCAATTTCCTCCCAGCCATAAGGTAACTCTGCAAAAGGAAAAGAGTGTGCCACTGTGTTGTGGAGATGCAAATTGGGTGCTCACAAGATAACAGAATGATATAAGGAAGGGAAAAAGTATGCACAATATTTCACAGACTTCTGAGAATTGTAATCTATCCAACAGCGGTAGTTACCAGTGTATTTTTCCCCCTGACTGGGACGTTTAGCATGGGAAAGTATGTAAAAAAATAGCCCATAATAATATAGAGAAACATTCCTGTGGTTTTCAACAAGCAGGCTGGCTGGAGTGGCTGGTGTATGTTATGTCTTGATGAACATTATCAGGCATAAGAAAAGAAAAGACAAAGGAGCTCTTAATGCGAGAAAGTGCACTGGAGTTGCTTTTCAGAAGAAACACACTCACTAGCTTTCCGTTTGCCTGTAAAAATCCATTAAAAACAAGCTGGAAGGGTCCCACTTTTTCAGCCGCGGCCACTGTCTGTGTTTGCACTTAAACCCACATTATATCCCGAGGATAAAAAGGCACGTCAGGAAATCCTCAAAGTAGACTCCAGCTCTAGATTTTTTTTAAAAATTAGCCTTTAACACTGTGATGCTTAAGGTTACTCTTAGGTGATGTGCCATTTCAAAGAGAAGTCAAACATTCATATTTTATCCTGGTCGGTTGCTTGATTCATTGCGTGAAAAGGTGAGAACTGATGGCTCATGTAATGTAGGACATATACAATGTAAGTATGCCCTTGTGTAAAAGCATGTGCAGTATTTAATGGAATGACTGTACGCTTCAGAAAACCAGCTGAGCAAAGAAGTCTACATACCGCCATCCTCGCACTTCTCAGGGGGCTTTGCCTTCTTCGCCAAGCGGGGGTCCAACCACGTGGTTGTCTTGGTATTGTGACTGTAGAGTACAAAAAGCAGCCAGGAAATATCAACAGTAAAGACCTCTGAAAACAAGGAAACCACTGCTGAAGCACAAGCAGCCAACAAAAAGATGTGTCACAGCAGAAAAACGGCAGCCGTATTCTCCTGTGTAACATGCTCTCGTGCACAAGATTACTCAATTTATCAGCAAACATCTGATCCATTGCTTTATATTCAGCTGTCACATTACAGTGTTTATGGTTAGGTGGCCTTTTCAGAGGGGAGAAAAAAACCATCTGATGTGAAATATGACAAACTCGTTTATCCTCAAATGTGTTAAACAACTGGAGTGTGTAATCAGCAGGAAAATCACAATGGTCTTGTGATATCTTCAGAGACAAGTAGCTTAGAGCAAAATACGAATAAAACACAGCCTCGTGAACACACACACTTGCATTTACTGTACGTACACCCACACACCTACAGACCTAAGAGAGGGTTGTTCATTGGTTTACTGAAAGAGCTGAAGTTGTCTTTTTAAACACCTGATACAGTGTGAGGCCTAGAAATATCCCAAGTTTGCTATTAAACAAAGGACAGTTACATATTGTACCAAATGTTTTCTTATTTTTTTTCTTTTTATTTGTTTGTATGCTGTTGTCAAGCTGGTTTAATCTTTCTGTGCTGGGAAATGAGGTGCAGATCACAAACTCATCATTACACACCAAAGATCAAACCTAGCACGGCTGTTGAAACCGACGGAAATATTTATCTGTGTTTCATTATGCATAAACGAGAAACAAGCAAACACAAAAAATGTATGACAACAGACATACAAACAACGCTTTCATTTTACTATCACGTTTTGCAGCATACCTCACTGTAGCTGTAAGATGCGATAATTAACATAAGCAACAACACTCAGGTTGTCAGTTGCCCTAAATTTCAACACTCATCATCCAGTTTACAGATTGCACTGCACCAGATCATCAGATTAACCTGCAGCATCTTCTTACTGCTTGTGTTATGATTTCTGTTATTCAACAGCACCTCACAAGACAAGCAAAGTAATTTCCTAAAATAACTGATTCGATATTTGCATTTGTTGGGACTACTTTCTTCTGTGGATTAATTACAATACACATTTGTTGTGCTAATGAGTATTGATGGCAGCAGGCCAGTGTAAGTGGTCCTGGCATATTTGAACTTTTCACCAAGGGCAATATTTGTGACTTAGTGGCAACACACAACAATTCTTGTAGGCAGAATCAGTTAACAGTTGTTATTTTAATGATATTTCTAGCAATAAGTAATAAATAAATACTGTTTGAGAAGAAGGGGGGGAAATAACTGCTTTCTTCCAAGTTAGTGTAATTATTTACATTATGTTTTAGTCTCCTGATTCTATATTAATTTAATCGTGTAGAGAACAAGATGTAAGAGAATAAGGAAACATGTTCCCTTCAAAATAACTGGGAACAACAGTTAAAACACCCAAACAAACTCTGTTTATATTTGCATAAAATAAAGAAAAACTTCATACTGGAACAGGATCAAAGCTACAAACATGGCATTTTTATTTAAGTGATTAATCGCTTAAATAGAGTGATTTGCTTGCTAGAATAGGCCTACTGGTATTTATCAATGCAGCTCAGCTCATCAGTTAGTTCTGTCATTATCACTTGAGCCCTGGCTCGTGTCTCACTTACTCTATGAAGTAGACCATGCCGGTCTCAGTGTAAGCCATCTCCCAGTTGAAGGGCAGGGGCTCCAAGCTGTCGTCACGGGGAAGAGAGCTCCATGTGCGGAAATCTATGGTGCTGCTGGACTGAGTGTAGCTGGGCACTGTTTTCCTCCAGTCGGCCCCCTCTTTGTGCTCTGGAGAGAGTTAGAGGATGGACAAATTAAAAGGGGAATAACATAAAGAAAGCAAGGCACAGAGAGTATTAGTCTCGCCTGCAGGGACACCTATGTCCTCCTGTGTTCCTGCCTGCTGCAGGGAAATGGAGAGCCCATGTCACTCACAGGATTTGCATGTCTTCGCCAAAGGGCTGTTTTAGATTTGCCTGTTGAAAATGTGTTAAAGTGTTTGCCTATGTATGTGTATATTTCCTGCGGGTTGCAATGATAGAGGCAGGGATTCACATCCAAAGGGCAAGTTGAACCCTGAGGCTTTTTCTGTGTGATAATACTTTACAGTTGCAATTAAAATATATTCTATTGCACTTATAGACACTCCCAACTAATGAGAAACTGCTTGCCAACAAACATGAAACATACAACAAAGGCTCTCTTAATTCATTTAGCACTTCATGCCTTCCCTCAGAACATGGTTATAAAGCGATAAAACACA
>VUQS01033949.1:21962-45182 GCA_015108495.1 Heterochromis multidens
TGATTGTTGGGTTTTCTCTGTATTATTATAGGGTCTTTACCTTACAATATAAAGCGCTTTGAGGCAACTGTTGTTGTGATTTGGCGCTATATAAATAAAATTGAATTGAATTGAATTGAAATCACACCAAGCATCTCTTAATGTAGTTTGGTAATATCAGTCATTATATCAGTTTGGCTGTACATTTAATCACTCTATGATCACTCATAGAAAAGTTAGAAGCAACAGAATGTCTTTTTCCTCTTGGCACAGCCACAAACAAACCTCTGAAAGAGTAAATGCAGAGGAGCTGTGCCCTCGAGAAGGACAGCAAGACCTTGTGGTTTTGGCACAGCATTGGCAAATGCTTGTTCAAAAAGTTTCTAGATTTGCAGCTACGTGCCTTTTTGAAAAAATAAAAAGCTGCTTAGTATTGTGACAAAGTCACTTAGTTGGCAAAGATGAGGTGAATTAAAGAGTGATTATCCCTACTTTAAGTGAGAAACAAGTCAGTTGGCCAAGCTGAGATGGTATACATTTACAATTAAAGCACAAATCTGACTCCCAAAACTGAAAACCAAATGTCTGAATTATCAAATATTCTGCTCCAAAGGTAACAACTTTGTCTATCTGCACCTCTAAAGTCCAGCAATGAACACATTATACAGTATGTTGTTTGTTGAGTCTGTGTAAAAGCTTTAATGTTTAAAAATGCTGGTTGACTACCAACTTCACAATGATGGCAAGTCACACACATAAACTCCCTTCATAATACAAACTAAACTTCACTTCATTGGTGTTGTTAGGCACATTTGTTCTTGGTACAGAGCCTGTTTCCCGTCATTATGATGGACAAGCTGCTGGCTGTAGCGTTACATTTAACATTCAGAATGGTGTCAACCCTCTCATAAAACTCCTATTAGAAAGTGAATGACCATTTCCTAAAATGTCAAACTGCTCCTTTTATTTTATGCCCAGGTGTAGTAGTTAAGTGCTGTGTATCTGTCTATCCTGGCTAGAAAAAAAAAACCTGTCACCTTAGTCTTCCAAGGTCTAACTGCTGAGACCTATTTTTGAATCGTCTGGACTCGACGTTGTCACAATGGGAACTTCAGAGGTAGTCAGTCAGAAGTGGCAGGCCATAAATTTAACATGTTGAGTTCGTGCATAGTTTTATGATGGTACTTCAAAAAAGGGTGGCTTAGGGCTTTGATGTTGAAATTGAAAGAAAGAGAGGACAGGGGAAGCAAAGGGGATCATCACAAATCCAAACTCTTTTGGTACTTCTGCAGAATATTCCCTTTTGAGAAAATACACTGTGGCAAACTCTGTCACATAGCTGGTGTCTTGTTGTAAAACAGAATACCCTATATCACCATGTAAAAATAAATACATAGGAACTTCTTTATCTACCTTCTACTAGTATTGATTTAACTTAAAATGTAAAAATCAGCTGATGAGGAGAACAAGGAATGAGCTGTTACCACATTTAGCATGCAGGGAGCAAGGTCACAACGCTTTTCTCATTTCTCTAACTTGTGGCTCATTGTCTTCTCTGTCCTCCTTCTGACCATCCTTCTGGTTGTGACCCAGAAATCAATCTCAGTACGCCATGCTGGCAAGGATGACTCAATTCTTTAAATTCAATTCTTTAAATGCACTTGGAGAACAGAGGAGAGAGGAGACTTGTCAGAGGAGATGTAATTGAGGATAGGAAGGTGTATCCTTTGCTGAAGTGCTTTTACCTTCAGTGTATAAAAGAAGTATGAGTCACAGCTAGAATATACAAAACACAGCAAGAGAGGGACTGTTTAAATAACTCATCCTTTTTATTTGTGTTTTTTCAGTTATTTAAGATGATCAAGCTTTCTGCCTTTCACCGTTTGTGTGTGACTAAAAAAAAGGCATGTTGTGTAAAATATAATATTTAACTGATCTCACTTTTAAAATCAGGCTATGAAGCATTATGTCTTATTTTGTTAAAAGTCTCAACTCCTCTCTCCTAGTATCCTTTCCTTGCCTCCTCCACTCACATTTCTGGTGGGAGGGACTAAGACACAAGGAGAGGAAGCAAGGAAGATGTGCAATCTGGGAAATGAGAAAGGGGGCACAGTCCAGCAGCATTTGTACACGACATGTTGATCCATCCCTGCATGTCTGTGCAAGTACCTGCACTAGTGCAGTGTGTGCATGTGTGACTCAGAGTTTGTGTGGCATAAAGCTCTTTCTGTCCATCTCTGATCTTGGTGGGGAGTCAAGGGACTGCTTGTGACCCTGAGCACTCTGTCCTCTTAGAAAAATCCTCCTCTTTTTGTTCTCTTCAGAGCACTTGAGAGCCTCCTCCAGCGTTTTCGTAACAGTCCAAATGAGATGGAGCCCATCCCAAGACCCTGTCAAGGAGGCTCAGGGATTTACCACACACAAACAGCAAAGACCGTGCTCTCGTCTTCTCTCTGCTCCCCCTTTTCCTCCATTACAGACCACTCTCATTGCCTGTCCTTTTCTTTCCATCTCTTAAAAATGAACAATTTTGTTTTGTGTTTCATAACTGGCCTAAAAGTAATGCTTGCATTATGAACCCAAAAGCTGGAGCTCAGCAGAACTGACCTTATGGTGTTAGCAGGATGCACAAACAGAACGGCGCAGATCCGCTGTAGCTGTGTGAGCATACAGCAGTGTGGTGGTAGTTAACTAAAGTGGACCACTGGCATGGTGACACAAACCAACCTCTAATCCTCCTGCTGTCAGCATGATTGTCACACATGGCTCTCAGATATGCTTGTTTATCATCAGCTCATCATATTTCAACACATTCAGTGAATTGTTATGTGTCCTCATTTGTAATTATATGTTATACTGTTACTTATAGGGTGGCCGTAGAAGTGTTGACTGCACATAATTAGAATACAACTTTTCACATTTCTGTGCCAAAAATATGACCAGCTGAATCCATGCTGAAGAGTTAGAGGGTGAAACTGCAAGAGCAAAATAACTGCAAAACACAGCAGGGGAGCAGAAGATAGAGTATTGCGGGCTGAAAACAAAAAAATAGACATTCACACTGCTCAACAAGCAGCTTGTCTTGTGGTTACAGTGCACTGTTGTCTAATATGGTTAATGCCAGTGTGGTCACTGTATTTACAGTGAGTAAATATCAAATTGGTGCTCTCAAACCAACCTGGAATTCAATAGTGTAATGTTTAAAAATATTCTGGAGGATATATGGATGATGATATGTGCTACTGTATCCTACTGTAATTGATTCTGGAACAGGTAAAATGTTTTCACGAACCTGACATTGGAGAGCAAACACTTTAGGTTGTATAATATACACTGCAGCATTTCAATATTTTAAACTGCAAAATAATGCAGATTTATTTGATCATTTTCTCTGTTTTAGATTATTACTAGTGGTTAAAATAAAAATGCTTTCATGTATTCAAATCACACTGTAAATAAAGCTGAAAGGAGAAAAACAAGCTTTAAAAAAAGAAGGTAGGCAAGGGTAATTGAAACAGAAAAGTGAAACAGAGAGGGTGAAGGATGGGAGACTGAGAGTGAGCGAGTGAATGATGGAGGTGCCATCACTGTGCAAGTCCCGGTCTCTTGCTCATTAAGACAGTAATTCAAGCAGGGGATTAGAGAGTCAGACTCATGCACCGAGCCCACTGGCTGCTGATGATGAATGGTGGTCAAAGCCCATAATATCTCACTGACCGCCACCACAGTACATGAAAATATACAACGTTGTGTTTGAAGAGGTAGTTAATATTGGGGTGTGTGGATGGGTGACAGAAAAGAGTCCAAGCAGGATATGTGTGTGTTTGTGTGTGTGAAGGAAAAGAGCAGGTAAGAATGACAGGTAGCAGTGCAGGAGGAGAAATCACTAGAATGATCTATAATCAACTTCTGTCCATCGACTGTAACTGACCCAAGATACTTCTAGTGGAACCAGAAAAATTCAATAATTCAAGTTGAACTCAACTTTTCAGGAAACAACAAAGTTCACAAAATGACTGACAGGTATATGAGAGGGACAAATACAAAGAAAAACAATAAGAAGCTGAGAGAGGCATGGGACGGAAGGATACTGCAAAAACAAAAAATAAGAAAAGAAATAGGAAGTAAAATATACATTAATGGTAAGCAGCTTACTCCCTGAAAATTTTCACACTTGTACTGCATGACCCATCTGAACAAGGCAGAGCAACTTCCAGCCCTGAGGGGCGAGAGTGCTGAGATGCTGCTTGTTTGTGACAGTGCTGTGCCTAAGAGTCTGTCATCGCCTCAGGAGCAGTCGCTCTGCATGTGACTAAAACCTTGACTACACCCAATTATGGCATTTCTCTGAGCAGAGTCAGTGTTCAGCATGACGTGGTAAATATTTAGGCCAATATATCTGTGCAAACATTACGTCAGAATTACAGATAATGTGTCAGAGTCACGTCTCCTGTTGATGCAGTTTCACTTCGGTACATAATCTGGTGCTTTGAAATTCTGTGCAGCATCTCCTTAAGCATCATGCAACATCAATGTATCACCCTTTTATAATAAATATAATACAAATGGCCTTTTGTTTCTAAAATGGAAATTCAGGTTTTAAATATGTAGACAGATACAGTATTAAAAAAAAATCCTTTTAAGAAAATAAATAAAACTGTATTTCTAATTTTAGAGGCGTTCCCATCATTGTGGCAAACAGCCTGCATTTATGCAACCCACACAACCCTTAATCAGGATATTAATTTGCACCTTTGCTGTGCTAACAGCCTCGTCTCTAATTTTGGTAATTTCCATGCTTTCATTTAATGAAAACGACGAACATTCAAGCTTATAAAACCTTTTGAATTATCCAAAAAAGGTTAGAAAATGCAGAGGCGTCAGGTTGAAAATGTGTTTTTCTTTTTCTTAGCGCCTGGAAAGTGACATTTTACCAATGAAAGGTTTCTGTCTGCAAGGTAAAAGCAAATTTTACCCGACTAACCCAGTCCAAATACTGGAGACATTATGAAACATTTCCACTTTTTTTGTAATATTAATAATAATACTAATATTACTTACTGTAATACAAATACTAATACTGATTAAAAATATTTTTCAATTTTCCACTAAGTAAAAATTACTAATACCCTAAAACCCAAATAGGTGGCATTTACTGCAGTGGTTCTTGGCAGTCCACAGTACCAACCTTTTTATTTACCACTCCATTACTGATTACAGCAAAGAATAATAGCTGGTGACGGCCCCGCTGAGTAGAATGTCAGCAAGGAAAAGTAGAGGAGGGGAGAGAAAAAAGCAGGGATATTTATGGAAAGAATATGACTTTGATCATTGTGATGATACGGCATAGAAGTAAATAAGTTACATGGGGGTTACAGAGATGTCCTTGGCAGGGTTGCTATGGTGACACTGAAATTGTGCTTTGTAGTGTGTGTTACAGAGAGCTGTGAGTGACTGACTGAAAGTACATGTGTGTTTGAGTGCGGTGTGTGTATTCAGGCTTGCGTAATAAAAATGGAACACATGCCTGCTGTTTTCTGTGCAATGGATTTCCAGCTGTCTAATGCATACAGAACCTCCTCATTATTCCCATAGGGTGCTTCAGATAAAAGTGCGCATGCACTGAAAGTAGGGTATACTGTACATTCAAACCATGTACAGTGAGTGCCATGACTGCTGTACTTACAGGGGATGGTGCGTAGGTAGAGGTTGTCCCGTATGATCTGTTGGAGCTTGTGGTCCAGCGAGCCCTTCTGAAACTGCAGACTGAGGTAGTGGCGCAGGTCCGTGTTCAATACTTTTCCTACATCAAAAGAGGCAGAGGCAGGGAAGGTCAATAAAAGCATGGTAGTACTCTCTCAGAAGAGTTTACACCTAAAAGGAAATCTATCCCAGTGGCATGTACCCTCACCAAGTGATCAATACAACAAAATGAGATTAACAAAATTGAAACTCTTCCATGGCTCAACATATATTTAAGATTCATTTCTCAGACTGTTCTGTGTAATTATCTGATACAAGCCGGGCTGACAAAGAGCAACATGAAACCAAGGGGTTTTATTTTAATTACACAAGTAGAAAAAAACACTGTCATAACAGCATGAAGAGCTAAAGAGGCAACATGTTTTGACCAATCAACCTGAGGGATGTCTTTTCAGGTGTCAGTAATTAGGCAATTAAGCCCATACACCTCCCCAAAGACTCCTGCAGTGATATTATATTGCAAGGCCCACATGGTCCGGATGGCACTTTACATATATTCCTTTAAATTCAATTCAACATAATTTTATGAATTCTATGTAAGACAATGTACAGACAGTCTAAAGACACATTGACGAATGAATGGTTGGTCATATCTATCAATGAAAGTGCAGAACAGAGGTTAGCAGGCCGTTTTAGTACGCCACAGTTACCCAATGTTAAAAAACGTCACCATTTTCCTACAAACATGTTTTACTTAGGGCACTAGTATACTTTTTCAGATTGTATGACACTAGGTTACATGTAAGGGACTCCCTGATTGAACAAGGTTGAATTAAAGAAACAAAATTCAAAGTTCTTTGAATAAACTCAAAATTCACAGGGGACAAGGGAAAAACATTGCAGCCATTTTAAAAGGTCAGAAACGGATATATTTTTATGTGGAGAGTATGTACTGTAAGACCACCTGTTCTTTCTAACCGAGCGCTTAAATCCTTGTTGATTTGCCTTCTAAGTCCAGCTCGATTACAGAATTGAAAATATAACTGAGGAGGAGAACAAAGGTTAAACTGATTATTAAACTTTGATCTCATTTGTGAAATTCACTATAATCATTAAGGATGATTGTGGATTTGGGGTACAAAAGAGACTATAGAGGGATTTCTGGCCTAGAAACACTTAAAAAAGCATGTTGTGAAAATTGAGTGCAAAGCTGCGGTAGATTACATTTCTCACTGTTTTGCATTTTGAGTAATCGGAACAAACTGGACTGAGCTGAATTCATTCATCCGAGACAACAAATCTGAAATCCAAACTGCTAAGTGACAGATGATAACAACGATGTTCATTGCTCGACGGTCTTTACAGTTTCAATAACCTCACACAAGCCTCATAAACTTTTCACCAAAGATGTGCAATGCCACAACCTCAAAAAAATAAGGCACCAGAGATTTTCATAAGAAAATCTGAAAAGATTTCGCCTTTGCTCTCAACTCCCAGAAGCCTTTGTAAAAACAAAGAAAGTTCATGCAAAGTTTGAGGCAGAGGAAGACTTCTGAGTCGTCATACACAAGCGGGGAAAAAAAGTTTTTCTTTGAAAGAACATGATGAGGAGTTTGGAAAACAGGAAGAGATCTTCGTTGCCTGCAAGCCCTCATCCTCCTCATCTCTTGACAGAAAAGAGAGAGTAGGCTTTGAAACAGCGTGACTACGGAGAAGTAATCATTTTCCCCCCATTTCTCTCCTATTCTCTCTCTGTGTCTTTCCTGTCTTTGTGGTGCACACAGCCCAAACTCTGCTCAGCATGAGACTGCTCTGCATTGCTATGAATACCAATCAGAAGGACTAAAGATGAGATCTTGCTACTGTAGATGTAGTCTATGTACTAATAGAGAGGGGAAATGCACTAGACTAAGGAAGGGTGATAGAATAATGATGAGCTTTGGGAATATTTCCATAAGCTTACTCAACCCTCAAATCCTCTTTTCTTCATCAGCTCGTGACAGAAGCCAACACAGGCCATTATTGTGACAGCACAGCTTTCCTGTTATTTTGTGCCCTAAACTTAATCTGAGTATTCCAAGTTTGGGAGGCCACTGACTCACATCAAAATGCCCCCCATGTCCACAGGCCTTGCTGCCATCTGACGCAGTTTTAGGCACTGTCATCCCGTCGGGCTTGGCTTTTCAGAATAAAGGTTGCATGTTCTCCGTCTGCCTCTCCAAAGAGGGCTGCATTACAGCTGGTCTAGCAGACAGACAGATTGAAACTGGTGAACCAAGGCCCAATCTGGAAACTTCATTTCAAAACTGTCCCAGAATATCCTTTTCAGTTTGCACACAGGGGAATTAATAGGGAAGTGAGGCTTTTTCAGCAAACTACATGTGCTCCATATGCTCTCTGACAGCTCATAACTTAGTATCCAGATAAAGAAATTCAACAAATTTAAATTCAAATCACTAAAACAGCCTATTCTTAAAATCTTAGCATGGCCACTTTTTGTCAATTAAGCCTGCAATATATCAATTAGACTATTTCTGACATGTCAGTTGGCTTTTCAGAGAAGTTCAGACATTACAGGAGTATCAGATTTGTAAAATTATAGTTTATAGTAAAGTTATTCACAGCTAAGATAAACATATAGTGACAGATGCTTTTTTGCCTTCTTTGTTGACTGGGTGACTTGCACAGAAAAGAGGTGAACAATCCAGACAACACATAATCATGAGAAAAGTTTAAGAAGCTACCATCTTTAATATTTGATTGTGACTTTATTTAAATTGGTTAGTATACCCCAATTCATCCTTTTTCCTATGACTGGGTTTTTTTATTTGAATTTCCTCCCTGATGTATCATTCTTTTTCATTTTATTCCTGAAATATTAGGACTTTTGTTTTTAGCTGTTTTCTTTGTCTTCCTTGTGAACTCAAGCTGGGTCAAGATTCACTGAAGTTGTGGGAATGTGTCCAAGTCCATTCAGACTTTGCATGTAACACTGGACTTCACAAATCAGCTTGAGTAGACTATTTTTGTCATCCTTCCTTATTCTCAAAACCTCCCTGTGCACAAGACATCCACATCAAATATTACTCTGTATATTGAACCCTTAATTGTAGGCTAACTATGCATTTGGGATGATGAAACTCGCCCTTTGATGATGAAGAAAGTCTTCTTGCAAAAGTCAACTTCTCTCTGTAATGCTTCATCATGCCTGAACAATCAAAGGACAGCAATTCTCAACAGTACACATTTACAGCTGTAGAGTGAAGGTACTAGGTGTCTATGTGCCTGACTGTGAGACAGTAGTGTAGCCATGCTAAGTTTCACTTCACAGGATAAATAAAAGGGCAAAAATGCATGCACTCACAGGCACACATACCCGCTGCTCTGATCTGTTTATTTCAGTACAAGTACAGTGCTACAGTGCGGTCTTTGTGGCTTCCTGGGTCCTGTCAGAGACTGTTAGTGAGGCTGTCACATCAGAGAAGTTCCTCATTCCACCTCCCCATAGATAACATTGCTATTGTAGAAGGCCTCATTTTTCTGTGACAGGGGTTCAATGGGCTTTATTGTACCCCATCAGCAATCCACTCAGTTGGAGGTTATTTCTCTACAGTGAGCCAAAAAAGATGAGCAAACTGTACAGTAGCTGTCTACAAAACAAAATCATAAGGGAAAAATTTGATCTAATTTCTGTCAAATTCCTTTTATTTAAAATGATTGTTTTCTCAATTTTGACAGTTTTTTTTTTCCCCCTCCATTGTTCACTGCAGCAGTCAAATGATGGCAGGAAATCGGACCTAATTTATTTCCTGTCAGTTGTATTGTGACATGTATTCTCAGGCTTCCGCCCATTTTGGATGAGAGTAGTCTAATCAAATGGGCATATCCCTTAAATATTAAGCTGTTGCTTTACACCCCACTCTTCCCACAAATCCTTTCATCTGCTACCTTGTCATTTTTTCATGAAGCAATGGCAGGGGATGTGTCAGAAAAGAGCAAGGTCACCCATGGGAATCCTTCAGCTCCGTGTTGCATCAGCAGTACTGTTTCTCTCAAAAACTCAGAGAAAATATCTGCACTCACTCTGCAGAGAGAGAAGCAGTGCCTGGCACCCCTAGTGAAGCGACAGACTGTTAACATCCTCACATAGACCAACACCTCACTCAGAAGCCACAGAATTAGATTAACACTCGAAGCTCAAGACATAACTCTTTCTCACACACAAGCACATGTCATGCATCTGTTTGAAGAGATTTGTTCAGTGAATTGCAAATTCCAGTCTGCATATTATACAAAAATGCAGACTGTGAAAATGATTATGTAAGCCTGACAAAACTTCACGTCACTTTTAAACTGAAGTACTGAGACGAGCAATTAGGAAAGAGAAAAAAATCATTAGTTACATTAGTGATATTCATTTCATTCCAGTGTGATGTAGTGATGAAGTATGCCTCATCTACTTCTAAATCAGTTAACTATTTGGTAAATTATATTCAAAACTGTATTATATATTACATATTATACTGTTGGTCCAAATCAAATGTGTTTTGCTTAATTTATAAAATCTTTTAACCAATGATTTGATTATGATGTAATCACTGAATTGCAAGTTTGAGGTTTTCTGATGAAACAAGACAGAAAAACCACAGCATGTGTCCTAGTTTGACTTCCACACAAGTCTCAAAGGAACAGTGTTGGGAAATACACTTTTTGCTTTCCTTAGGGGATAAATGAGAAGATGGATGTCTCTATCTGTAAGATTAAGATGAAGCTACCACCAGCAGACAGTTGGCTTAGCTTGCACAAAGACTGCTGGCCTGCCTTTATCTAAAGGTTACATCATCACCTCAAACCCTCATTAAAACATGATATCTTTTTAATTTAATTCATACAAATCACAAAGTGTACAAATTGTTTTTACAGGGTATATGTGTCAGATTGCTTCTTAGCTGCCACAGCAGTGATTAACCCCCCTATACCATAGAGAGGCATAGCAGGCTATCAATCATCTCATTAAAATCTGGATAAGAATGTGAATAAGCACATGTCCAAAAATCCCAAGCCATTTTTAAACGTGCATGGTTGTGTACAAAAAAATCCTTGGTTTTCTCTTTATAAGTCTTTTTTTCTTTTTAAGCACAGTGAAATTTCAGCAAATGCCTGGAGTCTATTGCGACATTTCATTCTGAGGCCTTCTCCCTTAGGGAGAAGTCCACTGGGAGGTCATTATCTCTGTTGTCTGTCACTTAATTAACTAGCATCTGAATAAGGAATATGTCGTCAGGTCTTGAGCTGTTCTTTGACACCTCTCACACTTCACTGTGAAATGCACTGGTTCATTTCTTAGCGACGTAAGGCATGAATTCCACACATTTTGCCCTAAGACATATGCATGCTATGTGAATGCAAAAGAATGCAATCTCTGTTCTGCTCCATAACACATTTAATAGACTATAATTCCTTCTTTCGTTCCCTTTTTTTTCCTCTGTAATATATACAAATGAACTTCTAGGCCATACAACAGACAAAAGGTCTTAACTACGTACAGTAATGGATGGGCCATTTTGGAGCAACACATCTATCATAAACATCTGTAAGATCACATTAATTTCAAAATCAAGTGACAATACCACAGTTTCAAGCAATGTCAAATACTACATGTTAAATGTATTTAAATGATTCACAATATAGCCAGAACATTTCAATTTGATGAACTGAAGAAGTTATGTGGGTTTTGCAACATATAGGTTTATTTAGAGGTGAAACATATGACTATATGTAAAATATGTAAAATTTGATAAATATGTCAACATTCCCTTTAAAGTATTGGGCCAATACTTTGGGAAACATGCTCACTTGCTGCATGAGAAGGGTGTAATTGAAAAGACTACCTCGAATCAAAAATTGAGATACAAGATGACTAAAGCAATGCATAACCACCAGAATATAATAGCAAAAATGAATATATAAATGATTAAAATAGATGGGCAATGGGCAAAAAGTGAATAAATGGTTGAAACACCTAAAAACGGTGGCTATCAGTTAGAATTATCAGCTAACAACATGGAAATGGTTAAGAAAGCACAATGGATTAAAATCAGAAATACATTAGCACTGAAAATTACAAATGAAAAGTAAATTATTTTGATACAAGTGTGTCTATCAGTAACTGTAACTTAATGGTTATGGATGGTTAAAAGAGGTAACTATAAGTGAGAAATGGGAAGCTGAAAGTAGTCAAGAATACATTTTAATATCAAAGGTGTTTTGAGTAAGCGTTTTTTTTGGTACTTCAAATGAAACAGGTTGGGAACGTCTGCTATAGACTCATCCACCTGTTAGCTTATCACTAAAATTGGAGACAGGGGAAAGCAGCATGACTCTGTTAACAGATTTTATCTTGACAGTGACCAGTTACTGTGACATGCAACCAAAAGAGACTCCAGGTAGCACTGATCCTGGCCAAGAAGTAGTTTAGCAAGTAACCCCTGCTATGAGGGGGGGTTTACAGGGTTAATTAGCATCTAAAATATTAATTAGTCGCGTGCCCTGTCCCACCAGTGAATGGTGCCAGCTGCCACTCCACCCAACCCACCCACTTCCACTTCACCTGCTGCTTTTTGCCAAGGTCTGTTTAAAACCTCTGCTTGCAATCCAACCACTGCTTTTGATATTGAGGTACAAAATTTAATGTTATAAAGAAGAGAAATCTAGAACTATAAAGACATTGTACAGTGTTGTGTTTCTTCCACTATAGAGGTTGTAAGTACTGTATGTAACAGAAGGGTGACAGACAAAAGAAAACCAAAATACTGAGTCATGTGGATCTATTATTCTGTATGGGGCATTTTACTGACATGGTTTGAGTCCCCTGTCCCCTGAGAAGAAAAGGTCACTGAAAATCAATAAAGCTTTTCAGAGTGATTTTCTTTATCCTTTGATGAAACATTTCAATCCTGATGACAGTGGTCTCTTTCAGGAAAACAACACTCCCAGAATGCATATGAAAATTATGTGAATGAAATGCTATGGCCTTGCAGTCACCAGATCTGAAACCAACTGAACAACTGGGAGATTCTGACTAATCATGTTTGTGTACAGTGTTCTCCACCATTATCATCAAAGCACCAAAGAGGAAAGATCCTTGGGAAGAGTGGTGTTTGATCCCTCCAGTGGCCAAAATCAATTCAACTATATGAAAAAAACCACCACTTTCTTCTTCCTATGATTTGTCACCAGTCTTATGGTATGTGTTTGTCTTGCTTCAGTTAAAATAAAATAAATACTAGGGAGAAATGATATGAAGGTTTAGGAACAGTAAATATATGTGCTTTAGTAACTGTACTTAGAAAATTCAATATTAAAATGCATGCACATAGAGTCTGAAAACCCATGCAATATGTAAATATTCTACACATAAAACATGATTTAAGCCCAAAACCACAGAGCAGATAAACTTTGTGCTATTTGGCCTTTTCCCTACATTCTGAGATTTAAGCCGAGGTGTTTCTTACACTCTGTGTTTTAAATCACTCTCTCTAATGCTCTCCTGCACCCATAGTTCAGGGAAGGCAGATCCTTCTAGTCCCTCAATCCTTCCCTCCCCATTCATCATGTGATGTATGAAGAGTCACCAACATCCTCTAAAATCAAGCTCACCTCTTCCCCCTGTGGCACTTGGTCAAAGAGAGTTTGCTACAGCACCAACACCTGCAAGACCTCTGGTTCGGCTCCCCTCATCACTCTCCTGGACTGGCAGAATCCCACCCACTTTCTCTAACCTTGCAGCTTCCTGTGGCCATTTTAGGGGACAAAATAGCCTCAGGGAACTTCTGAGGGGCAAGTTTACAGCAGGGCCTTGCCTCAATTTTTCAGACAGTTGTCCGTGAGACTAGGATCTCGCTGACTCCGTCGAGAGAAGCGGTGTGCCATAAACTCGGCTTATGATCTCACACCTCACACAGAACCGTCAGATGAATTATCTTCACTTATATAACTGGCATGTGGAGTGTTACTATGGCTGGAGGAGTCTGTAATAGAGGGACATGATGGGCCACTCTGTAGCCATGTTTTTCAGTCTGTCTGCTTGGCTGGCTGGCTACAGAGCTATGCAAAGCTAAACAGGCAGTGGTCTCACATGCCCAAACCACTCTCCACACACTTCATTTCACCTCATTTTCGCAGTGTGCCCACACCGGGACAGAGGTCTGACATAAGCAGCTTAAAGGGATGAACTAAAAGGGGAGTGGAGAGAGGGCACAGGGAGGCAACAAGAAAAAAACAAGAATAAAAATTTAGCAAAGTGATTAGATTTGAGTATTTGAAGTTAGCATGACTTCATCAAAATAAACTATTTAAAGACGATGCTCAATTATTTTTGTGACAGACACAAACACACACTCAGACAAAGGCAGTGTGTAGACAGTGTGTGCAGTTTAAACTAGACTGCAGATAAAATCCACAAAGCTGATATATTAGCTCATATATTATGAATATTTTGTAATGTAAATACATGATTTATTATATGAGGTAATGAGCAATTAACCACACTTTATATCAAAAAGGGAGAGGTTAAAAGATAAGCTCACATCCTTTTCAACCATAATCCACACGTGACATAAATCAGGGCTGCAGTCCCTCGACAATAAAGACTACAAATATTCCCTTGTATGATCATAGTAAGACACATTTCCAATCCACTAATCTTCCAACTACACAGAGAGACATCTGCCTCCGCATTAAAGTTAACTAACCATATGCTTTCCTCTCCTCTGCCCTCCAGCCCCTCCTCTCTGTCCATCACAACACAGGAGATGGAGGAATGACCTTTCTCCTGTAAAGTAAAGGCAAGATCAGACCAACTCAGCAGAAGTGGAGTGGTGGGAGTGGGATGGGGTGTGCAAATTAACAGCAGCATCAACAGCAGCAGTGCTGTGATAATGTGAGGGGAGAGGTGTCCTGGTCCCAGAGTGACGAGGCGAGATGTGGGGTGGGGCGGAGAGTGGGATGTTTGTGTGTGTGTGAAGAGAATGGAAGGTGGAAGAAAGAGCAAGAAGACGTGGCGAGAGGAAGGGAGACTTTTGGCCTGCAGGTGCTGAGTCACGTTGTTGCTCTATTTTACGTATTGTGTTTCCTAAATCTTCCAACTCTAACTGTAGTTTTGTCTTTAGTTCTGTCTCACAGTGCCCCACGGTCTGACTTCTCTCCATTTAATGTTTGTACTTCTACTCTGTCTTTAATGAGAAGCCTTGAAGACCAAGCCTCTGTTCTATCATTAATGTGGTCTGTGCAGAATGAAGCAGCTGAAGACACAGACGTAGACACAGAAATGCACAAAAAACACATCCTGTGTGGGTCCTAACTCAGCATCAGGCTCAGACAACATGTTGTCAAGACTTAATAATAAGATTGTATTTATCCATTCAACCAAAGTTTGCACCACACTGAAACCAGAACATGAATGACGTAGTCGTTTATCCAGCTAATGATCCATCATAATTCATAGGTTATTGCATGTAAAACACCAAATGTGACCTTGACCTTGAGCACAGTTTGGGTGAAGGCCATTTGGTGATCACTGAGTGGAAGTTTCACTAACATCTGACTACTAATCTAGGAGGAATAGCAATTCTCATGAAATGTGTGTGTTAACCATCCAGGGTGCTAGATCTTTGGTAATCCATCCAACAGTGTAGACAATTCACTTAAAACCACAGATGTTAACCTCATGGAGGGAAATTCAGGACATCACTAACGCCATGAAGATTTAACCTTGCAGCATCATGAATGTCTGTACATCATTTCAGGAAACTCTAACAGCTGTTGAGATATTTCTTTTACCGTTATCACTATAAATGCCAGTACCACTACCAGAATTTTTTATTTTATTTTTTTAACACTGAAGTTTCTCTTTATTTATTAATAGCAGCCTTGAAAGCAAGAAAATATTTTTCATATTTTGGATTTGACTGATATATTTGATCAATAAGCCTCGCCAGTTTTATTTTCTCCTGGCAAAAATCTGCCCATGTTGTACTTAATATGGTGTTTTGATTTCTGAATAAATCTTACCAGACTGAATCTTGACAGCCTTGTTAGCATACCAGCATGGTCAATTTTTTATTGTTCCCAGTGGATCAGATTCTTTCAGCGATCTCCTTTTCTCCCTCTGGTAATGCACATCCTCTGAGCCACTCAGTTTGAAAAACCAATGGTGTGGCTGATGTGCATCTCTTATTCACGCCCTCTCTTCACTTTACCTGTTTCACATGCAAAACTACATCTGGCATGAATGCATGCAAAACAGTTTCTGCGAGAGAGAAACGAGTTTTCAAGTTATATCTAAAAAAACAAGTGTGACTCAAGTGGGCTGTGTTGTTCTCTGCTTGTGGGAGGGTCTGTCTAATCCCAAGCTTGTTGTCAAATCATGTCTCCATAAAAGTGAAGTCATGTTTTTTTTTTGTGGCGCAAGAACCCGGCCAGGCATTTTCAATTATTGAAACCCAGAGAAAACTGTAAGAAAGGGAACGTATTAGCAACTGAAATTAGGTGGAAGCCGACTAACATGCTCAGGCAGTCAGGAACACGAGACAAAAGTCTGGGTTCTCATCCTGCATCACCTCAGACCTAATGGCACAGTGTGTTTTGCTTTTTAAAATGTCAAACCAAGGCACCATAAACACAAGTAGCTCATAAAGTGCATTGGGAAGTACACTAGCAGTCACTGTAAGTGCAAACCTGTAACAGGCTCTGCTAAGAACCACCTTAAGTACTGTTTAGTCAACACTGCATAAAAATTCTGTGCATTATTGCATCTCCTGAGCTCATGAGGCATTCTTTTTTATGTTTAATGAGTCTACAGTGAGCTAAAAGATCTGAGTCATCTTTAACCCAAGATGGCTGTCGAGTGCCATAGTCTGCAGCTTTGCCATTAATCCTGCCAGCCACTGGGGAATGGTGAGAGAAATATGGGCTATCGCAGTCATCTTCCTCAGTGGCAACAGATAGTCAAACTACAAAGTGCTCATTAATGCGGGTCATAGCAAAGCAAGGATAGGAATCAGGGAAATCTCTGGCTCACTGTTTCTCTCTCTTTGAGCCATTTAAGTGACTGACAGATTGACAGAGGAGGATAATATTATTAATTCAACCACATGCGCACCCAGGAAAAGATAAGCTTGAAATAGAACCGTAGTTGTTGCTGTGGTGATGAGATGTGCTAGCTTTGCTGTTTTCAGACAGCAGCCACATCACCAGATTTTGCACAGAAAGAAAGCGAAAGAGAGCAAGATTGTGCAAGTGCCACCACAGAGACAGTGAGAATTTGTGTGACACTCAGCACTATTATGCAGCTCATTACAGTGTGTTGTCATTAAGAGCAACTTCCCAAAGTCCGGACAAAAGGATTAGTCAATCTAGATGTGCCTGTCGTCATATACCGACTGAACAAAAGGTGCAGCTCACCATCTAATTCTACTCTTCAGGCAATAACTCTTCTTCCACTTTCTGTTTTATCATTATGACTTCTTGTGGATGGCAAAGGTCGTCTTTTCCGTGCTGCCTGAAACGCTAGTCCATCGCCTCCAATACCATGCATTTTACTGTTGAGTGAGCAAAGAGCATCCTGGGGGCACTGGGGCATCTTATGAAAGTGCATTGTGTTGAGAGAGCACAAAGTACAAGTACATTTCACCTTAGACACACATGCACACAGCCCCATCCAAGTACAGCATCAAGTTATTCAACAGTTCTGAACATGACCACCACATCATTGGATCATTGGATAAATCTGTCTGCTTCTGCTTCTCGTGTAAATCGTGCAAAGTGGTTAGCCTAGTGGTGTAGCCTTGTTGCTACATTGAAAATGAGCACACGCAACACCATTAGTAGTTCGTTTTTCAACAGAGTTTAAATGGATGAAGTATAAATGTTGCCATTAGAAACACACCTTTGACCTGTTGGCAATTTATTTAAAGAGTGATTGGTTTTTTTTGAGCCAGTTTTGTTCTTTTCAGCCATGAGACTCATTACATCAGCCCTGTAGAGGGAATGGGGCTGAAGCTTTTTCTTTTCATTATCAATAAAGCAGCAGAACATTTTTGTGATCCTTTTTTTTCTATCAGAAAATGCGCACTAATTTCAAGGCAAGCCAATTATCAAAGCTGAAAGATTTAAATTTAAATTCATAATTACATAATGTGTAATTAAAAATACTTGGAGTTGTTTTCCTTAAATGACTTTCTAATTGATCTAATTAGTCAAAAGAGATTCAGATCATCTTTCTTTTGATCAACTGCAGTTGTCCCTGGGAAACACTAGAGACTGAAGCAGTTCTCTCACACTGCAAGCATACTATTTGCAATTCACAACAACCACAGTGGCTTTCTATATGGAAATGATTGAGGTGTGCTCATTACAACTCATGTAATTAAATATAACTGTGTTGTGTAAACTTATGTGAGCTAAAGCCAAACTAAGTTTGAGATAATATACAGAAGAGGATGAGGGAAAAACAACTCAAGGGGTGCAAGAGTGGAACTTCATCAACATCTGTACGTTTAATGTTCTGCAGCTGTGTGCATTCAGCAAGTGCAGCATACAGTGCGGCTGTAGGAGCACTCAGGTGAGAAGTTCATGATGAGATATCCAGAGGATAATGATAGCAATTCCAATAACTCGCCTCGCTCACTGCACACCCACTCGCTCACTGTGCAGAATCTTAATCCTGGGCTGTAATCCTGCTGACTGAGAGGACCCAGGGAGCCATTTATAACAATGTGAGCAATAAAGAAGACGGCACAAAATACATCCCCACCGTGTTTATGACAGACACTCAGATTACATCGGCTCTGAAACTGAAAATAACTAAAGTGCAGCACAGCTATATCCCAGGCTTGTTGCCTTATGCTATAAGCTGTCATTATATCTCAGCAACCATGTCTGCTTCTTGAATATTTACTGTAGTAAACACTTTGCAGTAATGCAAGTATGATTCCACTACCAGACTTTCTCACAAATTATGATAAGGCCCTAGTCTACACCACGACCTCCAGGACTGAGAATGGGTGAATAATGTGTTGGCATCATACCAAAATAATACACAGACAGAGCGGAGAAATGACAGAGAAGTTTAATCACAGGTGAAAGCAGCCTGTGCTGATTAGACTGTGGAGGTGTGGTTGTGGATCTGCAGTCGGGGATTAACCGCTAACCCCATCATGAGCTTATATTGCTATAACTACAGTTTCAGCTGGGGAGTCTGCTTGAAAACAGTTGGGAACACAATTTGCTGAGCTCCTAATTGGCAAAAGGCTGAGGGAGTTTGAGGGATTGCAGAATTTTGGTACTGAGGGATGGAGGATCCATTGGTGGCTCTCTTAAATGGTTTCTGCCAACCAAAAAAGCAGCTGCACAGGTTGGACTGCCAGACACTCCTCTTGATGACAGAAATGATGCTGCATACTGTAGACCATGTATGTATTTTTTATAGAGAATACATAAAGAGATTTTTTTCAATATAAACTTTTTTCCCATTTAAAGTTTAAAGTTTGCAAAAATTAAATACTGTATAAAGAAAACACTACAAGAAATTTGACAAAAATTAATTTAAAAAAAACAAAGAAAAAATATACATGTGAAATAGTTTTCAGTGTGAAAAGTATTAAGTATTTAATCCAACTCTACCTTTTTCTAACTTAACAAGTGAGTCAATTTAGATCTATGACTCAATCAGCTGACTCCAATCAAATTGTAAATAACCACACAGTAATTTGGGTGAACTCAGCCTTGAGACTGGCTTTAATCAAATACTAGGTTTGATTAAAACCTAGTATTTGATTAAAGCCAGCAAGAAGAGAAGAGAAGCGAAGAGAAGAACTGTTTTCATGCCTCCACTACAGGTTCTGAGGCTGACTTTTTATTTATGTGACACAGGGGAAAATTCATGGGGATACAGCAGAGTTCTCCATGGAGGGGAAGGACAGACAGGTTAGACTGGTCAGAGAAGAAGAATCTGCAGCACAGGCCAAGGAATTTCTGTCAGTTGCGTGTTGACACTTGCTAGGCGTGAAGTCGATGGAGACAAACATAGAGGGTAGGCTTTGACATGTTTTTGGCTTCAGGAAAAGTTTGCTCTCAGACACACATGATGTCAGGACAGAAGGGAGCATGAGTCAGCAGAGCCTGGAGTTCGGTGGTAGAGGAGGTAACACGTGAGAACAGCAATAGAGGACAAGCTGTTAGTGGTGGTGGAAGATGTTGACAGTCCCCATGATGATCCTATCAAAACCTGGCTCAGGTGTGTGCTGTGACCTGTTGATAATCTCACCTAGACTGTCCACAACAAAGGGGCAAGGCTTGCTACAGCTTGAATACAAATGACTGTGTTCTACCTTAGAAGTGCTGAGAAGTTCAGAATGTTAAAGGTTGGGCAGTCAATAAATATTAGAGGAGAGTAGAAGAAAAATCTTCAAAGTCTAAAATTCAAAAAGGGAAGGCCATAAAACATTATTACTGCATTTTACTGCACTGCAGATAATTTTGGCATACAGCCAACATCTTCCTACATCTTTCCCTAAACAGTGTTTTCATTAGTGTTGATAATTCATCAGACATCAATTAATCAAACTGTCGATAAATTGTAAGTCTGTAACAACAACACATGACAATTTTATGTCAGTTATGAAACCAACTGTTTTCCAAGCAGCAGTCAAAAACTGGGATATTTTGAATGTATTAAAAACACAGCACTGGGACTAATGGCTGTTTGGCAGCTCTGACAGTTTTGACATGATTTGAATCTTTAAGTGATAATCAGTGTTTTCCGCTGATTAATTATTCACTGAATCAGAAAATGCCTGAGCAGTAACGTCATTCATACAGGATATACACAGTGTATACGTACACCAAGCAACTACCTATAAACCTACACAAAATCTCTACACACCACAAACGAAGCAGCTTGCAGTAGTGGTCTGTGAAGTAGAAACAATGTGTTTTCATAACCTCTCTGAACCAGAGGGACAAGACATGGGAATCTATTTTTTTCTCCCCTATTTGCACATGTCCCAGTTCAAACCCCATGCAATGCCATTGCAGTCTGAATCTCTTCTCTGCAGATCACAGTGAAATCTGCAACGGATACATTGATTTATGAAGACAGACAACCTCAGGTACGTGCACGGAGTTGAAAGCACGAAGGGAAAAAAAAAAGAAAAAAAAAGAGACCACATCTTTCCCGCAGACAAATTACATAACAGACAAACTCTGGTATCCAGACCTGAGGAGTCAAACCTGAAAGGCATTTCAGGCAGGATGTCTGCTGAGCAAGTGGATCATGATGTAATGTGATGAATCTCCAGAGACACGGACTAAGGATGTTAGAGGCTGCTATTTTTCAGACAGTAACCTGTACTGCAGCGAGGATGCATAACAAACATGGCACATGCAAACAAAAATATCCAGGACGACATTTATAAAAACTTACCTCTGCTATGAAAGCATGAAAGATTATGAGCACCAAACTACCACATACACACAAATTAGACAAAATTTTCACATATACCTCTGTTGTATTTAGACTGTATATAAAATGTGGATGTAGGCACCGTGACATCACGCCCTGTTTACTAGCCTTGGCTTGAGGAGGATCAGGATCAGGAAAGTGCTTACTGAGGTCATAGATCAAGTGAGCAGTGGAGTTGTTTTCCCACCGACTCCCATATAATTGGACTTCTTTTTGCAAACAATGCAGGTTTTAAGGCACTTCTGCTTGCATTACTGTTTGGATTTGGATCCCTATTAGTTTGTCAACACTCACTCCAACTTACACTATACAGAATGTATTAAATTCACTTATTTAATTTTCACATCAATTTGTTAAGACAATATTATGTTAAATTCATTTTTTATCAACGTCATCATATTGGTAATTAAATATAATTGTTGCTAAATCAATTGATGCTAGATACATAGGGAATATAATTTAAAGATCTGCAAATTTCTTTAGCAAAAATCATTTTACAGCTAAATCCCTCAGACAAGACAAACACATACGTGCACCCACCTTTCTCATACTAATGATGTTGTACACAAAGGGCTCCTGATTCACTCCAAACCTTGGACCTTTCCAATAGTCGCACCCAGACAAGTGCTTGACACCCCGGGCGATCGCAGCTCTAATCCTCATACTCATGTGGGGTAAGGCTACCAATTGTTGCTGTAGAGTAATTGCTCTGCATAGTAATTATGCTCCATAAACACTGCTGCTACATGCACCCCTGAAGAACCAGCTGTAATTATTTCCTTTGAAAGGGAATTTTTCATTGCCTTCAATGAAACCACTTAACGGATGGTAACTTTTAAGGTTTCGCAATTGTGTAATGAGGGGATATTCTTGTTAAATGAAGCCTCAGCAGGCTTTCCTTTGAAAGGATGGTTTGAAAATGAAGGAGAGAGGGAGCAAATGCTGCAGGCAGGGAAGTGGAAAGTTTATCGTCATCTCAAGGTTATGTTGTATCCCATCCACCTGTGAAGCTTCATTGACCACATTGCTCTTCATGGGCTATAAACAACAAACTAACAATTGCCTACTGCCCACACACACATCTACACACACGCACACACACACACACACACACACACACCTGTATTTAAACAGTAATTCCTTCCTCTAATGTGTTCTGCAGCAAATACCCGCGGTAGCAGCATGACGCATGCTGACACCTCTATATAAATTATGAAAGCATAGACCAAATCAGGCATTAGTCTCTGTCTAGCTCTAACAAAAGCATGCTGGGCCCCCTTCAAGCAATCCAATGGTGAATTAAAAAGTGAGGATAAATCAAGCTGTCAAAGATTTTGCATCAACCTGCAAAAACTGCTAGATTAAAATAGTGTGTGTGCCTGTAAAAGCTCTGCGAATAGTCCCCTGACAGTTCTGCCACCCATTCTGTGTGGCTCAACAGCATTGCACCAACTTCATGACCGATACCTCCACCTAAAGAGAGAGCACAGTACCCCAAATTAATTAGAGATGAATATGCTGTTTGAGGACAGTTATTTATCTCCACCAGTATCCACAAGGAAAGACCATAAGGGGTTTTGGAGGACAATGATTAATTTAATCAAGTGTGAGTGAACTTTCTCCAAAAATCATGCAGCTCCGACAGATAATCCGCTTTCCCTGAAACGTTTCCAACAGGATTAGCCCCCGAGGGAAGCCTGGATGCGTTTTACAGGGGAGAAACAGAGAGAGAGAGAGAGAGAGAGAGAACGCAAGAGAAAGCAAGAAAGAAAATAGATGGAGAAAAAGAGACAGAGAAAGTCAGAAAGATAAAGAAAGACAGAGGGAGGCAAAATGGAAGAGGAAGCTGGATAACATACAAGGGGGATTGGGGGTGGGCTGAACAACACAAAAAAACTGAAAGAAACATGAAGGGCTGTGGACGGTTATTGCAAGTAAAAAAAAAAAAAAAAGAAAAAAAACAAGGGGGGGAGAGAAAAAAAAAAAAAAAAAAAAAAAAAAAGCAAAAAAAATAA
>VUQS01033953.1:0-14705 GCA_015108495.1 Heterochromis multidens
TGACCAAATGACCCATTGTTAGTCAGTGGTGCTGGTTTCGGTCATTATGCAATGTACTGTTTATAAGGTTGGACGAAGCCTGCAGTCAGCTGAGACTGAAGAAGTTACCAGGAGGTGACGAAATGTTTCTCCCACTAAAAAACGCTACGTCCAGATGAACAGATTCAACCTTTTGGGATTCTTTTACCTGGATTATTGAGCATGCATCAAGAGATTAAAAGAATGATGCTAGCAGCATGTAAGAAAACAAGTAAAACATATACAGGGTAAGTGCTATGACACAGTATTGCGAGCACAGGTAGGTGAAGTATAAAAATATAAGAACCCCATTATATCCATCCATTCTCTTCTGCTTATCCAATTCAGGGTCATGAGGGGGCTGGAGCCTATCCCAGCTGCCATAGGGCAAGAGGCCGGGTACACCCTGGACACATCGCCAGTCTATCGCAGGGCTAACACAGAGAAACAAACAACCATTCACGCTCACATTTAGCAATTTTAGAATCACCAATTAACCTAACCCCTCTAAATGCATGTCTTTGGATTGTGGGAGGAAGCCGGAGTACCTGGACAGAACCCACGCAAACACGGGGAGAACAAACTCCACACAGAAAGGCCCCGGCCAGATGGTGGAGTCAAACCCAGGACCTTCTTGCTGTGAGGCAACAGTGCTAACCACCAAGCCACCGTGCTGCCCCCTATTATATTACAAATGCAAATGCATTACAGATGCAGGCAGGTATGAGGGCAGGTCTAGTTGCTTTTTAAACAGTTTTTAAGACTACATGCTGAGGAATAGCAGGAGTCACTGTATTATATATTTACTGGATGGATGCACCAGCATTGAAAGGCTTTTCTTGTGAAGGCAGTCTGACCAAAAGACCTTTTCCTCAGTTCCTTCTTATTCTAGTTCTTTTGAATCTGTGCCCAAACCTTTTCTGATGTATTGATAAACAAAGGGAGTGTTAGTTTATTTAGAATTTATAATATTAGGCAAGAATCCCAGGGGAAGAGTTTAGATTTTCATACAGTGGTGCAAATACTCCAGTGAAACGAAAGTCCTGCCACTTAATATCATAATCTACATGTCTACAACTCAAGGACAAGGGGCCAGATCAGGCCCTTTGCAAATACGAATCCAAGCTATCTACAGGTTTAGGTTCTCACAACATTTTGGCCCACCTAGTTCTAACCGGAGTTAATAAACAGAGTCACATACCACCGGTGGTGTAAAAAGAGGTACCAGATTGAGACTAATGTATGTCTCAAATTTGTTTTATGAAGCTCAATAAGCTGTAAGAGTGGTAAAATGCATCACATGCTGGATCCAGAGAGGCTGATCTTTAATGTCTTTATATAATCGTGAAATATAAACCTTTCCCATTGTGTGAAAGTGTTGAGTTCCCAGCATAGTGAAGGCTGTCTGGGATCTTCTTCCTCCTCCTTTTCAGCTGCAGGGTTCACTGTTTGTGCTCTGACAGGGTGTGTTTACCTGCCAGTGAATCTGAAAGGACACACGGCACACACAGCCGAGGTGGAGGAACAAGAGAAGCTGGACCACCATGCTCTCTGCACACAGCCGCTGTTTTATCTTCTGTGGCCATCAAACACGACCACAAATATTTCCCTCTTTTTGTGGGTCACACACGAAGACTGTGAGGGGGCAGAAATGTTTATCAAAGCTGTGACTCAGTGTAGGACTTCCGTCACCTGCACAGGATCATTGTAGATATTTACAAGTCACAGGTTATGGATGAAACAGTGACTGTTTGAAGGATTTAAAGTGGGTTCAGATATAGAAGAGAAAAACTCAATGAATAATTGGCAGACATGAAGGAAAAATATGGAAACAGTGGCCATACAAACCATAGAGAGAAGAGGAGTCTTTAAACAACTTCTCCTTCATATTCATAAGTTTCTGCCCTCCACCATTTCTGTGTGTGTGTGGGAAAAAAAAGTTTTTTCCGATCTTCTCACATTGTGCCATGCAGTGAATTTAAATAAAAGAGGCTCTAAATGAAGCCCTGTGGAAAAAATGTTACGATCACAGCTGTAGCCGGGCTATAACAAAGCAATTTCATACCATATTTAATTAACATCACTTTTAAATGAGGCTGCAAAGTGAGGATGTTTAATTTTCTCTTTCGTCTTTCTTCTTTGCCTTCTCCACTCGCTTCTCTGATAGGAGGGACTAAGGAGACGCTAGGAAAGGAGTTAAAGAAAGGAATCGAGGATGTGCAGTTTGAGAAATGACAAAGGTGGTGATGTGGTGATTGTTCTTCCTGTTGTGCTTCGTGGGTCTTCTGTGCTTGCTGGAAATCAGCTGGAAATACAGTATTTCTTGCATGTAAATTAATAGAATGTTTACATTCAAAATGTAAACATTTGTTGCCGTGGTTATTTCAGTTATTTTGTTTGCTGTGGATGTGTTGTGTGGTTTCCACTGTTTTTGTATGAATTGGTCAGGGTGAGGACATGCAGCTTTATTCTACAGTAATAAACTGTTTACAGAGATTAAAGATAATAATTATGGATAATGAAAGTCTAATTGTGGTAGATTACTGTAATTACTGTAAAATCCTCTCTGATTATATGCTTAGCAACATTTTTCCAGCTGGAATTTGACTTTTAAAGCTCTTTAAAGCTTCTTTCATAGAAACATAGAATTTAATCCCTTTATATCATCATATGTGATTATATATTTGTTATGTAAAATTTACCACTTTAAATTACATGTGATTGTTTATAACATATCATTGAATTTGGGGCTTAAGAATGGACAAAAGGAAACTGCAGGTGGCAGGGAGTATTAAATAATTTGAGACCTTTGATGCCCTCTGAAGCCTTATGATTGCAGTGGTTTTTTAATGACTTTCCAACCCTGCAGAGGACTCTTTTCCAGCTCCTCTTTCTGCACCAAACCATGCTGTAAAGTGATGTTTTTGTGACCCAGGTGAGCAAATATTGTCTCTTAGTTTAAACCTGTATGGCTGCTGCTCTGCTGAGATTCCTGAGGGAATGGCAGCCGTAAAACCGATCCAGCCTCTGGGAAAACTGGGAATCTAACCTGCAGCTGGTGCTCATTCAGCTGAGTCTACATCAAGGACATTATATGGGATTTTCTTTTTTTTCCAAAAACCCTTAAATTGGAGGTTTCTTCACTGGAATCTGCTCATGAAAGTAAATTTCTTTTGCAACTTCTTTTCAACTAAAGATCAAAAACCAATAATCAGATTTTTATCAGGTAAATGTACACTTTGGTTTTATCAGGTTGTCACAGGAATTATCTTGTTTTGTTCATCTTCCCACACCAACACTGACACCTGCTGGTAACTTCCTGCAGCTAAATCAAAATTCAACATCAGATTTTAAAATGACTGAAATTTTGTTCTTATGATAATGCGGGGGGGGGGGGTTCAATAATAGTAATAAAAGCTGTTGCAAGATCTGCTTTAAGAGTTCTATGAAGTTGTAATATCACAGGTGGAGAAAACAATATTGTATAAAGTAAAACACGAAGAAGCAAGAAAACACTGAGTATTTCATCAGTAATTAATGTATTCATGTAATTAACATCTTAACATCCACCAGGTGAGCCACAACCCACAGGGAGAGGGTCTGGGTCAGGTCAATATCCAGCCCTTCTTGTAAAGTTTTCTTTTCTTTTTTAGTAAATATATAAAATTAAAACTTTCAGAGGTATCATCTTTTCACAGAGAATTAAACGAAATAGTTTTTATCCAAATTCTGTATTGATTTATACATTCTATTTTTCTGTCTTGCTTTTGATTTAATTAAAAATAAAGCAGCCAAGAAAAAAACTTATATACTATTATTATTATTATTATTATTATTATTATTATTAATTGTAGCTGCAGTATTTACAGGAGGGTAAAGCAAACCAAAAAAAGTCGATATGTGTGTGTCCCTACCGAGCTTCCGTACACAGGAAGCCGCGTGTTAGCTGTTTGCCATGGTTGTACAACACAAGGACAGAAGATCTGTCTGCTGCAGATATTTCACGTTATTTAAACAACTTTTACTGCTTGAATTTAGTTTTTTAAGCAGCCGTCCGTTTATTTCCCCTACCACAAATCTAATATAAGGTAAGTTCAGAGTAGAAGACGTAAACACGAGGTTAGACAGGCTCAATAAAACACCTTCAGTTCAAAATGAAGACATAAACGACTGTTTGCTAACATGTCCGTGCTTGTAGGGTTCCCTGTTTGTCGTGTCTTGCTGCCATTAAATAAACGCGTTAAAGTTGAGATGTTTTTGAGCTCAGTTCAGGCCTAATGACCATCTTGCGACTTTTACTTTGGAAGCGCAGCACACTTTAATTTTCAAAATAAAGTTAAAGGCTTTTTCATGTGGGTAAATTAAAGGTCAGATCTAGATTGGTATAATGTGATTGTTGTAGGTTTTTAAGTGTGCAAAATTAAATCTAATCACAATAAAATAAGATTAAAAATATTAAAGGAAACATGCAAAACGTTTTTACACGTTTGCAGAAAAATGATTTTTTTTTTTCCTGCATCAGTTTTTCCCACTTTGTGCGTGAAAGGTCGTTATGTATAAATGTGTGTAGATTGTGTTCAGTGTATTAAAAGAAACTAAAAATAAAAATTCAGGAAACTCCTGGAACTCAAAGTCCTGTTCACTGCAGTCAGTTTGAAATGTCTGAGGCCACTTATTTGGTTCACTTATTTTGAAGCAATATTTAAATTTAATTTAATTTCAGTCATCTTTGGGACATGAAAATAGAATCACCAGTCAAATCTAATAAAAAGTGCTTTGCAGTTTGTGATTTTGTCTCAGAGAAAGTGTTAGAAATCCCCTTTTCCTCCTGAAAGTTAAACTCTACCACCATCTTTGCTGCTGCTGATTTAAATTCATTAACTGAAAATGGCACCAGGGAGGACTGAATGAGAGGATGCAATTTATCAGTTATAAGTGTTTCTGTTGTGTCTGAGCTTAATTTTAAAACATTTGCAGGGCATCCATATTTATTAGGTTTTGATTGGAGAGGCTTGTTGTCTGTCATCTTTACTGGAAGGCAGAGCTGATTATCCTCAATGTAGCAGTGGAATAAAATAAATAAAATATTCTATCAGGAAAGTTAAATCCAGTGCCATAATTTAATGTGACCTTCATAATATACTGACATGATAAAATGAAATGACTGAACACATTGTCTATCTCTGTTCTTGTAAATAAAGTTATGTTTGTGTGTGTTGCTCTCAGATGTCTCCTAAACCTCTGGAGCCGCTGGCTAAGAAGCTCATGAAGGGTGTGATTGTTCTGGAGCTGCTGGGCGTCCTTGGGGCGTATGGTCTGTTTCACATGATGAACAACAGTCGAGGTATCGATATGAAACTATGAAGTGAAATGGATCTGCATGAAGTGGCTTTATAAGTCCTAAAGTTCCCATTTTATCTCCTCTGCCTGCAGATTTCAGGAGCACCATGAACAGGAGGTTCCCATCCATCCTGGAAGGTAAGAAGAATCTTCAAGATCAAACTCTCATATAAAAATATAAATGTTAGAGCACAGATATAAAGAGATTACCCTAAAATGTGAACAGCTAAAGTTGAAATGTGTTGCTGCCAGGAGTCCATACATAGAACAGATGTAAATTTAAATGCAAAAGAAAATTAGCTCATATTTCAATCAATTAAAACTCAAGTAGATTAAATACACCCATTCATATGAAGATAAAATGATTACAGTCATATAAAGCAGATGAAATTCCAGCACAAGAAAGTTTTATTGAAGTTCATCTAAACATACGAGCATGACACCAAATAAAACACAATATAAGTTAAAAGAAGTACATTTTTTTTTAAAGTAATGTGTAAAAGTTTATTAGCTACATCTTTACTGTAGAACAACCCGATTTATGTGTGTGTGTCATAAATTAAACAACATCTTTATTAACCTTCCTTTGAGATTCTGCTCCATGTCGACATCATATCATCATTTCTGTAAATTAATCAGCTGCACAGCTGATCTCCCATTCAAACACCTCCTAAAGGCTGAAGCTAGTTTCAGGCTTTTCTTTTGTGGCGTCATATTCAGTTTTCTGCAGTTTATTTCTGCTGTACATTTTAACATGGGAGTCTATGAGGATTGACTCACTTTTGGAGCCAAGTTCAAGTGGACATTAGAGGAACTGCTGTGTGGCTGTGTGTTATTTTTCAGCCCTGGGTGTTGCTTCTTGGTTTGGACCATAGTCTGTATGTAAAGGATGGACGTAGCCACCGTGCACTGGTATGTGAAGTCCCTGAGCACCATTTTGGTGTTTAGAAACTGGATGTGATGAGCAAATTAAATGATTCACTTTAATTTTATGTACATTCAAGAAAAATTAAATTTAAGCAAATTTTAAAGCCAAAAAAATTCAACTTAATTAATAACAAACATTAAGCATTAAATGCAAAACATCCAGCAAATCAAGATTACAGGAACAAAGGATCAGTCAGTGAAAGAAAAAAATCTCTTGACAGCATATTTAAAAAGCTTATTTAAAACACATTTAGCACTTAAGGAACTCTTTCATCCATACATGGATTGAAAGTTACTTTTTCTGGGCTATCATCCTCCTGACCTGCAGGAGTCCAAAGTCAATTAAAGTTGACTGCTTTTAGTTGACAGTAAAGTAATTTGGATATATACATTGAGCACACATTTTTGCTTGAGTAAGAGGTATTTTTGTGAGAATGTGGTCACAGCAGCATGAGCTTTTACCCATAAATCCACAAAGATAATCATCAGGTGTGATTAACACACTGATGTCAGTTCTAACTGAGCTATTTTGAATTGCCTGAGAATCATCCATCCACCCTTTTCCTTAATGGCTTTTCCAATTCAGGGTCGTGGGTGGAGGGGAGGCAGAAGCCTGTCCCAGTTGCTGGAGAGCAAGAGGCTGAATACACCCTGGACAGGTCTCCAGTCCATCACAGGGCTTCTGAGAATCATATTTTTGGAAATCTGACAAAGCTTTGTGGTTAAATCATCCATCCATCCATTTTCTGCAGCTTATCTGGGTTCGGGTCGCGGGGGCAGCAGTCTGAGCAGACTGACTTCCAGCTCATCTGGGGGAACAACGAATTGTTTCCAAGACAGCCGTTTCAGTACATCGTCTGCTGTCCACAAAACACATGTAGAGTAGTTGGGCAAACTCCCACACCCGAGTTTTTGCGTCGGCCACTGCCAGAGCTGCACTCCGCTTGGCCTGCCAATACCTATCAGCTGCCTCTGAAGTCCCACAGGTTAACCAAGCCTGATAAGACTCCTTCTTCAGCCTGACGGCTCCCTTCACCTCCGGTGTTCACCATCTGGTTCTGGGGTTACTGCCACGACAGGCACCAACAACCTTGCAGCCGCAGCTCCCTGCAGCAGCCTCAGCAATGGGGGTGCAGAACATGGTCAATCGGACTCAGTGTCCCCACCCTCCCTCGGATTGCAGTCGATGCTCTGATGGAGGTGGGAATTGAAGATCTTGCGGATTGGGGCCTTTGCCAGATGTTCCCAGCGCACCCTCACTATATGTGGGCACACCAGCTCTGTCTAGCGTCTTCTCCCACCACCAGGTGGTGATAAGTCGACAGCTCAGCACCTCTCTCTACCCGAGTGTCCAAGACATTTGGCCGCAGATCTGATGATACGATTACGAAATCAATCCTCTATGTGTGACCTAGGGTGTCTTGATGCCATGTGCACTTATGAACACCCTTATTCTCAAACATGGTGTTTGTTATGGACAAACTGTGATTTGCACAGAAATCCAATAACAGCACTCGGGTTCAGATCGGGCAGGCCGTTCCTCCCAATCACGCCCCTCCAGGTCACATTGTTCTTGACCACGTGAGCGTTGAAGTCCCCCAGCAGAAAAATGAATATTCTTTTATTAATATTTTTAATATATATTTAAATATGTTAAATGTGTTTCCTTAACTGTAAATGGAACCATCAAAAACAAAAAATTTGTAATCTGTTTGAATTCAGCCATTGTTCGTCGTCCTCTTGTTTTCAGTCTCTCTTAACTCTCACAGTCTGTATTCCCGTTTCATAAAGACAAAGGTAGTATCTGCCTACTTCCTGTTTCCTTCCTCCTCATCGTAACTTCAGTGGTTTGTAATGAATGCTCATCTTTTAGCTTATTTCTCACTTTTTAGTATATAAAGAACAAAACGTGAACATCTTTCCTTTTTTGACCAAACTTCCTTGACTAATGTGTGCAGTTATTAATTTTTATAGAGATGACTGAGAATACGCATGCAGGATGTTGTGTTGTGAAGTTTGTGTCTAGTGAAGCCACAGTACACTTCCTTTCTACTTCCATATTTATAATTGATCATGGCCTCATCATATAAGGTCATTTTTACCTTTAACTGCTGCCAGTAATTCTGTCCACAGGCCAAGTAGATTATTATTTGACTGGAACTGAATCTAGAGATTTCAGCTGTTTCTTAGGCACTCAAAACACACACAAAACACTGATGTATTTTATGCCCACTCTGATCTTTCCAGAAGCTTTCACAAATTACTTTATTTCATTAAAGCGCTAATCAAAGTTTGCAGTATTTTATCTAAAATCTCACCACTAGATGTCAGTGTTTTCACACAGCATGTTTAATTAACTGGAGAAATGTTCCATCTCTGTTTGTCCTATGATGGACTGATGACCTGTTTAGGTATACCCTGCCTCTCAGTGACAGCTAGATAGACTCCAGCTCAAAATGGTTAAGAACATTAATGTATAGCTTGTCTGAGATCCCCCAGGTAACAGTTTGATAGATAGCTATGAAGGGCTGATCACATACAGCAATTTTATTATTGTAAGTTGACCCCAGCTGAGCCTAAGCAACAGGTTTTGTGTTTTTTTTAATATAAAGCTACTGTATTTTTAAAAAAGGAATATCAGTAATATTCAAGTTTTAATTGGTCCAAACTACAGAAAAGAAACATTGCAACTGTAAAAACACTGAACCAGGATTATGAAACACTTTAATTTTAATATCACACACAGGTTGTATGTGAATTTGTTTGTTAGATACATGAAAAACCTCTGCTTGTCTCATTTCATCTCAGATTTGCCTGAAAATTTTCATGGAAAAGATTCACTTCTTCATGGGAATTGTGCAAAATTTCAGGTCCTTGCTATCATTAGTTTTCTCTCAAAGGGATGAAGGTCGGGCTGTTTTTAGATGTTTTTTTAGCATCATTTTTTTTTGAGGGGCCACTTTTAAATTCCAGTTAAATTTTAAATTCGGGGGGGGGGGGGCATTTTCATCCAACTTCAGTGTAATATGACTCCATATTTAACATTTGAAGGACTGCGCTCAAGTAGTTGTCTAGATAATGGAACTTAAAAATTGGACCCTCAAAAAAGAAAGTGAGAAAAACATCAAAGAAAACACTTTTCAGTTTTTAACTGTTTTTAACTTAAAAACTGAAAGTTTTTAAACTAATGACAGTAAGTACCTGGATTTCTTTCAGGCAAATCTGTGATGGTCAGGTGGGAACATTTTTTGTTTTGTTTTTATTTGATGGACTGACCCAGCTGAGAGTTGGGTCCAACACAAAAAAAGTTAAACGTGGCTCCTCTTCATCAGCTCACAGACTGAATCTGTAAACCACTTTCTGATGTCCGCTTCCTCCCAGTTTACTACAAGTCCAACGAGTGGGCGGGGATCTACGGCATCCGAGAGAAAGACAAGGAGGCCTGGTTGGCCAAACAGGACTGAAGGTGTCCGTCAGCTTTAAACCCACATCATCATCTACTTCCTCTTCTTCTTGCTCCCAAACATACTGCTTCCTGTCCTGGATCGGCCGAACATCATCTTCCTCTTGTTGAATGTGGTCTTCTTCCTGCGCAGCGTCTTGGTGTCGCGGTCGTGGATCCAGTTGTCACGCTGAGCCTCCCACTTCAGCTGCTTTAGACCTGCACACAGGAAGTATCAGAAAAAAAGATGACATCACTTCCTGTACAGAGACTCATTCATCTGATCTGGTTTATTTATACAGTGAAGCTGAATCTGACTGATGTGATTTTCTCTCTGTGGAGAAGTTATTAAATGTGGCTGGTATCCAGCAGAGTAAAGAAAATCCTGCCTTTATCTTGTCTTCTTTATCATGTTGATCAGACCGCAGTTATTTTTGAACCCTATAATAACCTGAAACAGAAGCCTCCGCTGCTTCATCTCAGCATCCTTCAGACCTTGTAAACTGAATGTAAATTACTTTTGCTTTAAGAGCCTATTAAATTACATGAGTCAATAACAGCAACAATTATAATAAATCTGTATTTGATAACTGTGTACTTCCCGGCTGCCTATAACTCCTAATGCTGCTAATCAATTCATGTGATCTGCACTGATGGGCAGATTAATCAATTAAAAAAAAAATCTTAAATTCTGATGATATTTGTAGCTTGTAAATTACATATTTAACATTTCTAATTTTTTTAAATTTATTTAGACACGTGTTTAACACCTCGTTAGTATCTTTGTCCATATTAATCAATCACATTCAGGTTCTACTACATGTGCTATTTAAATAAAGTCTCAGTAACTTCAATATTCCATACTTCTGTAATGACTTTAAACACCTCCCACCGACTTTTTGTAGGAATAAAAGTCACAGGTCTCACTTACGATGTTAACATTTTAGTCATACAGAACATTTCATGTGTAACCAATGAATTATACCCTGCTCAAAAAAAAAAAATGAAAGGAACACTTTTTAATTAGAGTTTAGCATCAAGTCAGTTAAACTTCTGGGATATTGATCTGGTCAGTTAAGTAGCAGAGGGGGCTGTTAATCAGTTTCAGCTGCTTTGGTGTTAATGAAATTAACAACAGGTGCACTAGAGGGGCAACAATAAGACAACCCCCAAAACAGAAATGGTTTTACGGGTGGAGGACACTCACATTTTTTCCCTCCTCATCTTTTCTGACTGTTTTTTCACTAGTTTTGCATTTGGCTAGGGTCAGTGTCACTACTGGTAGCATGAGGCGATACCTGGACCCTACAGAAGTTGCACAGGTAGTCCAACTCCTCCAGGATGGCACATCAATACGTGCCATTGCCAGAAGGTTTGCTGTGTCTCTCAGCACAGTCTCAAGAGCATGGAGGAGATTCCAGGAGAGTTACTCTAGGAGAGCTACAAAATGACCTCCAGCAGGCCACTGGTGTGAACGTCTCTGACCAAATGAGAAACAGACTTCATGAGGGTGGCCTGACATCCTCTAGTGAACCCTGTGCTCACTGCCCGGCACCGTGGAGCCCGATTCGTATTTGCCAGAATTGGCAGGTCTACCACTGCCGCCCTGTGCTTTTCACAGATGAAAGCAGGTTCACCCTGAGCACATATGACAGACATGAAAGGGTCTGGAGAAGCCGTGGAGAACATTATGCTGCCTGTAACATTGTTCAATATGACCGGTTTGATGGTGGGTCAGTGATGGTCTGGGGAGGCATATCAATGGAGGGATGCACAGACCTCTACAGGATAGGCAACAGCACCCTGACTGCCATTAGGTATCAGGATGAAATCCTTGTAGCCATTGTCAGACCCTACGCTGGTGCAGTGAGTCCTGGGTTCCTCCTGGTACACGACAATGCCCGGCCTCATGTGGTGAGAGTATGCAGGCAGTTCCTGGAGGATGAAGGAATTGATACCATTGACTGGCCCCCACACTTGGCTGACCTAAATCCAATGAAACACCTCTGGGACATTGTGTTTTGGTCCATTCAACGCCGCCAGGTTGCACCTCAGATTGTCCGGGAGCTCAGTGATGCCCTGGTCCAGATCTGGGTGGAGATCTCCCAGGACACCATCCATCGTCTCATTAGGAGCCCCAATGTTGTCAGGCATGCATACAAGCATGTGGGGGCCACACAAACAACTGAGTACCATTTAGAGTTGATGCAATGAAATTTGGACAAAATGGACTAACCTGCTGCATCATTTTTTTTCACTTTGATTTTTGGGGTGTCTTTGAATTCATAGATATAGATGTCCAGCATGATGTTTTTTTCCCATTGAGATCTGATGTGTTTTCAAAGTGTTCCTTTTATTTTTTTGAGCAGTGTAATAGAAACCATGATGATGAAAGAGTAGATGCTAAGCTTCTTGACACAGTCATTCTATTTCTCAGTCTGCATTATTTCTCACTTTGTTTGGCAGACGTGGAGGTCGAACTCTTAAATCACATGTAAGCACAAAATACCATCCTTAACCTTCAAGTGACCAAGTGGGCTCATTTATGTAGTAGTATGAGCTGTTTACGGTAAAGATTTGTGATCTTACCTGCTTTGTCTGTGTTGGCCATGGCGTTCAGCCCGATGTTGTCAAACTTGGAGCCGGCGTTCTCGTCCAGCAGGCAGCCAAACTAAAAAAAAATATAAGAGCTTTGAAATGCCCACAGTTTATCCTCCCAAATGAAATATATTTAGAATTTTATAATCCTGCTGTGGTTGTTTCCATGAAGTAGCTTCCATTGAAAAGAGTAAAAAGGTTTAAATTTTAAAAACCTCCAAATTATACCATCAGTTTTATTGGTCTCATAAAGTAAAGCTATTCTGTCAGTCTTTAGAGTTTATGGACCTTTTTCAAAAAATTGTAATCATAAGAATCCCTCCAATAAAAACTTCTTTACGGTGGTTTCACAGAAAGTTTCTGAAGTCAAACTAACCTCTTCAGCAGAAGCAAACATGGCTGCATCTTTCTTTTCTTTCTTCTTCTTCTGTTTGGAACCTGAAAGAATGAACAGTGATCAATCAAACCAACTTTAGCAGTACAAATTGATGTTGCTGTTAAAATCCTGTTAATTATGTTGAAAGTTTTATTCTTTGCACTATAAATCGAGCATTAACCTAAAGATCCGGAGAAGTCGAGCTCCTCAGAAGACTTTCTCTTCGCCTTCTTGCTCCAGGGAGCGACATCTGGAGCTTCAATCTCTTCATCATCTGAATCTATACAGAGGAAAAGCTTTTTATCAGTTTCATTATTATTTTTCTTATCTTCTATTATTATGTAGTGCTAGAAAAACACATCTTCTGTAATCTTGAAAAAGTTGATGTTAAAGTGGACCTATTCTGACTTTCTGTCATGTATCTCCTGTTCCAGTGGTGGATGTTCATATTCATGGCCAAAGTTTCAAATAAGGAGCTTAGCGTATGTACAAGTAATCCCTGAGAGCCAAAAGCTCAGACTTCAGACTGCTCTGAACACTCAGTTTCATGCTGTTTTTTTGTTTTTGTTTTTTTTACACTTGGGTCTTTATGATTTCACAGGGAACAAATATTGTGAATATGGCCATCACAGAAATAAAAGCCCCCGCGTGCTGTTCAAGCCTCCTGTTTGTGAGCTAAGACAGCTTGTTTCAGGCAGAGGATAAGCTGAGGGGCTGCACCAAGGCTCAGTATAAGACAGGTAAAGATTATTTTGAAATGTGCATGCAAAGCTACTCTAGTAGAGTCCAAGAATAAAAATAATGAGCTGGAAATGAGCAGAATACTTCCACTTTAATAAAATGATAAATTCCAGCCATCTTACAAAATCTAGCATGGCACCTAAAAGAAATAATTTTCTTTGTCTTTGCTGGTCTAAAATCATTTTACAGATTATAGGCTCAGGCTGCTGAGTGCTTCTGCTCCACTCCCCATGTGTTTGAAAAACTGTGATGAACAGGTACTGACCCCCGAATGCAGTATCCTCATCCTCCAACTCAGGAACTGAAAGAAGAAGAGAAAGGATCAGATTTCTATAAGATCACAGGTTGATTCTGTCATTTAACTCATAACAAGGTAACAACAATGTGGACGTAAACACATAAATATATGAACAGCAATATAATGTGGACTTAAATAATAATAAAGTTCAGTCAACATTAAAAACTGCCTGTGTGAATGTATTTTAATATACATTCACACAGGCAGGAACAAAAATAAAACAATTTGTGTATAAATTTAAAAATACAGTCATTACAAAGTCAAGAATAAAATAAAATTGATCTGAAACTCAAAATATCCAAGTGAAGATGGATGATCAGAATTACTTTCTGATATTTACTACCTTCTTCATCGTCGTCGTCTTCGCCTCCCTCAGGATCCATGAACGTCCCTCCTTCCTCCTCCAGTTCGTCTCCGAAGTCTTCCTCGTCCATGCTGCCCAGAGACACCTCCTCGTCATCCAGGTCGTCCATGTCTGAGTCATCCACATCTGACTCCGAGTCCTCTGCTGACTTCTTACCTTTTGTACTCTTCACATTACTGACAGACAACGAGGGGAAACAGAAGAGGAGGGTTCAGTCACCACGTCGAAGTCCTTAAAAAGGCTTTAAAGCTGTTTGTAATTTCATTTTTTCAGACAAAAAAACCACCTGAATAATTTAGATTAAACACCACAGTAAAAGTTTTAACTTTGATGACCATGAAATACCAACTAGCAGCTCTGTACTGATGAAGATCTGACTTTATTTCCCAATCATTGAGTCATTAAAGATTTACACCCAAGCAAATTCTTTCTGCAGAGGGTTTCTGGACACAGACGTGAGAGTCTCACTGCCAATCACATTATTCAGTGTTTATTTTACACTAAATAATGACATCAAAAAGCTCTTAGTATTTCCTCTGTTTATTTGCTTTCCCATTTAATTAAAAATAGAATTTTAAGAATATAAAGAAATAAACAGGTG
>VUQS01033956.1:3519-16942 GCA_015108495.1 Heterochromis multidens
ACCCCAAGTTGTTGATTAATCCCAATCTGCTGCATTAGGCGAAGGCAACGGAAAGATTTTCAAAGTTTTGGGAGGTTTAATCAAGCGTGCAGCTTTTTCTGCTTAGTTCTAACATCGTCTACAAATGGGTCAGTGTTGTCACGTACCTCTTTTTATTCAGAAATTGTGTAGCTCCACAGTGAAAGCCTCCGTTTGATTTGCAGATGGAATGCTTTCAAAAGAATGAAAAGATCACAGTGACACCAATACATGAATGTATTAAAATGGATGACATGTAAGAATCGTTATAGATTAAAGCAGAGCAGAAGTCTGTGAAAAAATAACAGGAACATCCTGTAGCGTCTGACCTCCAGTGTCTAGACCAAGTTAACTTATTGATACCAGCTGGAATGATCTGCTGGTTTGCTATCTGCATAATCAAACTCAGTGACTTTCCTGTGCCGTAATGGGTGGAAATGTATGATTTATTAATTGGACTTTGGGCCATGCTATTTTGAAAATTTTAGCAAAATTATTTCTCTGAAAGCTACCTCTGGTTTTTATGTGTCAGGTCACATCTAGCCCTTTATGTGGATTTTAACCTATTTGGCAAATCACCTGAAATTCACTTAGGGCACCAAAATGGTGTCCACCTACCCTAAAAATAAATTTGTTGGTTATAATTATGGAGGCTAGCTAGTGTTTTCCCTGGACATCACTAGGTAAAAGTATATGATGACGACTTAACACTTGAGTTTAACAGTAACTAAAGTAACTTAACCTTGTAACTCTGCAGGAGCTGCACAGTATTGTCACATAATAAAACTGAAACTGATTATCTTCTGCCTGGGATGTTGTATCTTGAGTTGAGCTTTTTAATGAGCTGCTTAAAGCTTAAAGCTCTGCTTTCCCACCATGTGACCATGTCAGTAATTTCCATCCACCGTTTACTCTTCTTGTCGTATGGAGTGCAGCTGCTGTTGTTGGAGATTGTCTAAGTAGCTCCCTTTTTTTCTACCAAATGGTCAATGGAAGCTCACACGCAGCTCTCGCTCTCAGACATGACTGGGCTTGTCTTGTTGTTGTGTACGCTGGGGAACATATACGCATGGTGTCGCTATATTATTGATCTTGAAATATGCCACTTTTATATCATGTAAAAATTTATGCTGGTATTATCGTGGATGGTATGATATGGCTCAGCCCTAATGATAAAAATGAGGGGTGTCAAGTCAAACACAAAGCCCGGGGGACAGAATCGGCCCGGCAAAGATTCCAATTTGGCCCACTGGACATCTTTGGGAAATGTGAAGGAGGGCATACATTTTGGACTTTTAACTGCATTTTCATAAATTTTACAGCTTTTCCTGCTGATGAAGACCTCCCCCACAGCCATTCATACTACACAAAAGCAGTAGATAAACAGTTAAATCTTTTTTCACTATCTACTATAGAAACGTCTGTTTTTTACAGTGTGTCCACAGTAAAATAAATAAATAAATAAAATAGGACATTTTTGGTGAATGAACAAAAACTTTCTGTTTTCTAATTACATGACAGTCTGTGAGCTACCAGAACTTTTTCTGTCATTTTACACATTTATTTCTTAAAGCTTGAGCCCAAAGAGTCGTGCTGACAGATTTCTTTCATTAAACAGAGCAGCATGTCTTTATCATGTAGAAAAACTGAGATGTGCTGTTGAAATTGCACTTCTTTTTCTTATATTAAGATATCTCAGGGATTAAATGTGCAGTTAAACTTCTTTACACTGACAGAAAGGGGAGTTTCAAAATAATTAAAAGAAACAAACTCTTTCACAATAGAGTCCAACCAGCTTCAAGAAGATGGAAGCAAGATTTAACTTTGGGCATCTAAATAGCCTGTGTCGTCCAAACTCAGATGTTATCTTTCCCTCATCCTCCGTCTGAAACAAGCTGTTTTAGCTCTTCCCTCTTTAAGCAGCCTTCGTCTGACTGGCTGACACTACTAAAGTGTGACTGGCAGGCGGATGGGGCTTTTGTGCCTGAGATGACCATATCAGGGATACCCCCTCTCTGTGACATTAGGAGCCAGGAGTAGAAAAAAAAAACCTGTGTGAGTGAGCGTTTAAAGCAGCCTGAGCTTTTGGCTCAAAGGGATTACTTGTACAGTCATTGACGTCATTATTTGAAAGCAGCACAGGTTTGCTTTAAAAGTACTTTAGAGGACTGTTCTGGTGTGTAAAAAAAAACAAAAAAAAACCAATGATAATGCTTCCAAAAAAACAGGTTGAGGTTTCTGGACTGTGCCCTGAAATTTACAGTAGATTCATAAAGTATTTAGATTTGTAGATTTGAGTTGTGTTGTGTTGAGTTCTAAGCAGCATGACCTCTGAATCTTGCATGTAAAATGACAAAAAAATGATTTCCGGACACATAGAAACACACACTGCGTTTAGCATTCTGGCTCTACAGCTCAGATTCAACCTGTTTCAGACATGGACGTGTAGGATTATATAACGCTGCACACCAAACATAACATGCGAGTCCCTGTGGATCGAACGCCCCTGTCCATACAGATCTATATTTCCTGTGTGTGTGTTGCTTGAGGCACTGTGATGGTTTGGTGCGAAATGGGAACCACAGAGCAGCGTACATCCTCCAGATAAGACTTATCACTGCACACGACAGTTGGAGCCGTGGTCACAAAGTGACAGAAACATGTTCTTGTACTTTACAGGGACGTGAACACAAATTGAAACCTGGGAAAACTTTCAGGTCTCTTCTTTGGCTGTTGAAGGGGCTGCATTAGTGCCTGAGCAGCTGTCATTTGCAGGCTGTGCAGCCTCTGGTGTCCGTTCTCTCCAGCATGGTCTGCAAATCAGTGAACAGAAAAGTGACAGCCGGCATCAAAGCCAGACGTTGTCATCGTGGCTTGTGCGCTTGTGTTTTCAAGAATTTACACTCGACTTATTGTCGGAGCGGGTCAGTGATTTCAGGATTTTCTGTCTCAGTCTGAGTTCAGCATAAGGCTGCTAACTAATCTCGTGCGCTGTGGGGAGAAAAAACTGTTTAGAAAAATATAATAAAGAGAAAACACTCGGAGGCTGACCTTTGGCTTACTGAGTAAAGCTTGCGTTGTTTACACACACACAAAAACACGTCAGGCTGGAAAGATACAAGTCATGTTACTCTGATTAGGCTTTAAATGAAATGCACAAGAATCCCGAACTGGAAAAATAAATATATAAGGCAGCAGCTCTCAAAACACTGCAGGGTGAAAAATATGGAGCGCAACTAAAGTCCTTCTGGAACAAACTCTCGCCACTTGGCAGGCATCTTGGTAACTCCTCTGGGCAATTATTTTGAAGCCTTTAAATAATTAAAATGAGGAGAGAGCCTTAACTATACAAGCGTTTGTATAGGATCACAAGTTAAATTGGATTAAAAAAAAAAAACCTTAAAAAGTTTGGTGACTTTGCCCCAAAATAAGATTTAAAAAGCTGCTATAGTACTGCTATGGACGTTTTACAACATTACAGCTTCATTAAAGATACTTTTGGTTTGTAAGGGCCCATTATTGGCCTGCAAATTGCTGAGGACGTGGCTACTTGCTGAATGATAGGTGTCACTACTAGACATTTGCATCAGCACTTGTATTGAGGTTTTGCAGATATGTGATCACTAACCACATAATTTTAACTTGTCCACCATTTTGGTGACAATGTAGAGTCAAGTGAAGAAGGCACTGGTCACACAGGGCTAGAGACCGGTCTGCAACCCCCTGGCAATCACCGGTTTCTAGGGTAAAATGTGTATTAACCAACCGGTTGGCAAAAACCTCCTTGCGATTGCTGCAGTTGCCTGACTTTTCTACAAACACCTAACAGCTGCTCTCCGAACTGTGGTGAAACTGTGAAAAGTGCAACACAAACAGCAAACAGAGACCGTTTCCTTTCAAAGTAAAAGTTGCGCCTTTTGAAATGTGTTACCTGAAAAATCTTTACTTTAAAGTGAACATTCTCTGTTTCCATTTTACTAGTTTACTAGATAGTTTTACTACTGCTCGGTGGTTAGTTAGTGAGTGTTTGCATACAAATCGGCATCTTCGTGCAAATTACAGGCGACTGCAGCAATTTGCTAGCGACCAACGCAATCACAGGACCCTCGTTGCAACCGATTCCACCCAGCAACAGCCAGTACCCTTCAGCATTCACTCACCAACCGGTCAGGGAAAACACATTTTTCCCTCACGACCATTGGTTGTATCACATCCAATATGGCAAACAACTCTCGAGCAATGTGTGCATGAGTCAAGACAAAACAGAAAGCAAAGAAATAGCAGAGTTTTTTTTCCAGAAAGTCTCATTTTTTCAAGCTGTTGCAGCATCTTCCTTTGTTTAATCTGGGAATCTTTGAGCTTCTGCTTGGATATGTCACTGAAATGGTGGTGAAGACCAACACAAATCAAAGTTCAAATCAACCAAAGTTTGACTTGTGCCGGCGGATGTGACGTCACTTGTGGCGTGAAGCACTGTCCACGAGAGCAATAGCAGCAGTTATAATGGTTCCTTTACTCTCTGCAGGTTCTAACTAAAACCATCACCAACAGGGGGCTGCATTTTACCAGTGTGTGCTGGTAAGATGCCCCCCTGTCACCCCTCCAACCTCCTTCTGTGAGGTTTTGTTGCTCTTTAAAAGTCCTCATGCTTTTGTGTCTTTGTCAGGTTTGATAAACTGGATGGCACAGTGATACATAAACTTTTTCTCCCTTTTTTATAGTCACTGCACATTTATCCAGGCCATATTTTCCTGCTTGTATGTTTGGATGTAATTAGAGACTTAATTTTTAAAGGTCAGCGCCTCGCCTGTGGGGACGCGCCGTGATGAAGCAGCAGCAGCAGCAGCAGCAGTAGTCCTACTCTTTTAAAATAGGAGATAAGGCTTATTTGAAATGGCTTTTTGAAGGTCTGCTCTCTTAGGGTGAACATTTCCTTCACCTCTGCTGCAGCCCCTGACCACTTTTATTAGCCCACAATCACAGGTTTGCAGACACAACACCATGGAAACATTTAATTGTTTTTGTGTCTCCCTTGCTGGCTGTGGACCTTCATGTCAGCCAGAATGAGAGAAGAATGAGAAATACATAGCATCTTGCCATGTAAGGAGAGTTATTCTTTCTCAGTCTTCATAATAATGTCGGGTCGGGGGTCAGCTGACTGTGGAGTCAGCACTCCTTTGATCTTCTTAGGTCTTCAAAACATTGAGGCGTGTTTGGGCTCATTATCCCATTGCAGTTTGAATCCTTCTTCACAAAGATGCAAACCAGAGGAAGGGTAGAGTCTATTGGACTTTAATCTTCCCACCAGCATGTTTCACGTTTGATCCGCTAAGGCTGGGTGAGTAATCAGGTTTTAATTTCACTTATGATTTTGCCTTGTAATGGATCTGAAAGCGAGATAATCAGGATTAAAAAAATTACTTTTTTTTTTTTTTTTTTACCACTAAGCTTTCATTTTTTCTTGTCACTGATATTCTCCCCTCCTGCAAAGCAAGCCTCTGGTTAAAAAAAGAACCATATAGAAGAAGTAAACCTGTTGCTATCTTTCAGTGGCCAATTCAATTCAGTTTTATTTATGTAGCACCAAATCACAACAATAGTTGCCTTAAGGCACTTTATATTGTAAGGTGAAGACCCTACAATAATACAAGGCGGCCAAGGTGTTGGTTGTCATCTTTCCATGGCTCTCGCCTTGTTTCTCCCCAGTCTGCCACTGCAAGCATCCTACAGTGGAGGCTGCAAGCCAGCAGGGACTACTGGTTGCCCTTCAGGGTCAAAAACACTTGTTAGTCTTACGTAGTAAAAAGGGATTTTGTTTCCATCATTATGCTGGTTCTTGGTATTTGTCCTTGTTACCTTTCTGAGAAGACTTTTAGAGAGGCTGCTTGTCCTCTTGAGTCCGCTATCAGACTGCTCACTTTTTATTGTTCTCTGATTTATTTCCATCTCGAAGTTATGAAAACAAAATAACTAAATAAAGGAAATAATAATAACTGAATGCAGTGTGTATATGTACACACACATGCAGAGCTCATATCCTTCTACACATGCTTGTAATGCATGTAACCAAAGCACCAAAGTAACACATGTTGTCCTTTAAGAAGCGGTTTCATCTTACAAAAGCATATAGTTCAGACAGGCTACAGAGTGAAGCTCAACCTTAATTCTCTGCAGATCAACTGATCTTTGTGCCTGCCCACATCAACTGATATCTCAGCTGATTCTCTTCTACACATCCCATTGGTAAATCTCACATAGGGCACACTATTCAAGCTGCTTTTGTCACAGTCCCATGGTTCTGTGTTTTTCATTTTTGAATTCCTGTTTTGTTTTCAAAGTGTAAGTGAGCTTCTGTAGGATTACACCCACCTTTACCTGACATATTTTACCTCACTGAACAAAAGCAGGTGCAGCAGGTGCAGATCCACCCTGTTCTCTTTTTCACTCCTATCAATAAGTTTCCTGCAACTGCTTTGATCCTTTCGCTGCTCATACCGAGGCTGCTGTTGCTGCTGCTTTAGCTTTTCCCACCTTGCCGTCATTAGTTTCTTTAAAATGTCCATGTTCAGCTGTGTGAGAGTGATTTAAGTATCTGATATGGTTTGTTTTTATGGTTTACCTTGGCTAACTTCGTGTCTTTACTCACAGTGAAGAGTCAGTCAGATAAAGCCTCAATCTTTCTTTGAACCCCCCCACATGTCCTGTAATTGGGTCCTTTCTACACCATTCCTGACCGCTTCATCCTGCCTACAGTTGCTGCTGCTTCTGCAAGCCGCTTTGCAACCCACCTCCACCTCAGCTCATCCTTCTCATGCTGTTTCTGACTGAATCAGTGTCCTATCTGCTGCCTCAGAACTGCAGATGTTATTTGACGGAAGCGGTACTGATAGCAACCACTTAATTAATAACAAAAAGCTTATTAAATGATCTACAGCTGGGCTCTAACATGTTTGGATGAGACAAATCGAGTATTGGGAGGATTTCAGTTATGAACTGAGCTGCAACTCTTTTGGTTTTTAGCAGCTCCAGCCCGAGGGAACAACTGCTTTCATTGCCAGGGATCTCACCGCTCGATATGTGTGAGTGCAAACAAGCAAAGTTACTTTAGAGGGCTGACTCACAGCTCTGCTCTGAGCTGGTTTTCTGTTTCCTGTATGTGTGTCATTGCAGTGGTCTGTGCAGTATGAAGATTGAGGTGTTTGGAAATGGAAATACCAAGTTCAGTTTGATAAGAAAGCAAAGGCAGAGAGGAACATGTGGCACATGCTCTTCTCTGATTTATGGAGCCCTTCCTCTGTTGCTAAGTTGGTGCTGATCACCTGTTTGTATATCAGTGCCTTCTCCACCTGCATTTACACCTGACCGTCCTTTATCACATTGGTACAGTGCAAGAGATCAACAATAAGAGGACTTAAATCACAGACTCTCAAGCTTTGTTGTTAGTCTTGTAGTAGTTACATTTCAGATGTTCATCTTTAATCTTCCATAGCATATAAATCATACTAATATGCTCCCTTGGACCTCCTTCCTGCTTAGTCCTGAGGAAAGAATATGCAGGAATGTGTAGAGATGAACGTGAGTATAAGTATGCCCCATTTCAAGTCATCTTTTTTTCTTCTCCTCGGTTGAGCTTCATGAAATGCTTTTTTATAAGAAGTCTTAATGTATGAGTAAACCTGGTCTCACAAGATTTCCATCAACACCCATAAAAATCTTTAGTTTCAGAAAAGTGCTCACATGGGCCCTTCAAAATAAAAGTCTGCTTAAGTTTTGCATTTTTAATGTCCCGTGTCAAGTTTTGCTCTAAAGTGTGATTCTCCATGTGTGCACATCCACTGGGTGCTCAACAAAATGGGAAGTTATCTCATTAATAGTGACTTTATAAAGAAGATAATAAATCATTGGTGATGCTGGTTAGCATTTCTTCCTCATGGAGGAATATTGGAATGAAAGTTCACATGTTTACATTTCAGTCTGCATGACAGGAGGAGCTGCATGTTAAGCTCATATAGATGTATCACCGGTTGTTTTGTTAAACAGCTTGTCTCCACAGAAACGGGTAAACCGAGTCTTGTTTTCGGCTATCTAAGGGAAACCTTTCATTTATGTGACAGTAGAGCTACTGTGGAGCGGCTGCTGAGTCTGTGATTGTCTTTCTGTTTGTGTCCCGTGTGCCTTTTAATGCCCTCAACAGCTTGAGGGCTCATTTATCATCTGTGGTCATTTATTTTTCCCAAAGACACGTGTTCAGGGCACAGATGTAAAAAGCTGGGAAGAATGGTTTTCTTATGATATTGGTTGCCTTGTTATGAAGTGGAAGGGACACGTGCTAGCTGTGGCTCGTGTACAGTTAGTTTTTTCTGAGTCTCCAGTAAACAGTAACAGCTGCAGGAGACCAGAACAGCTGGGTGAAACAGGAGCAGCTTTTTGGAGTTTTTATACTAATATTTTGGGATCTCCTGGTAAAACTGAACATACTGGAATTTCAGTTTAAATGCAGAACTACAGACCATAATATGTTTTTTTTTTTGTTTTTTTTAGGTGGCTATGACTCCAGGCTCAAAGCAGTAATCGTATTATATTTTAGAAATGAATGTTTTGTTTAAAATATATTGAAGATATCATCATAGATCATAGCATTTTAAATTAATTATCCTAGCTAAGTCCTCTGAAGTTAATTATCCACATGTTTATTTGGTGACTAAAAATAGTGCTCACAAGTCTATCTGACACCGTGACTTAGATATGGTCCCCCTAAAAGTTTAGGTCTGTATAACTGAAAGCAGTTTCAGGGATTAGATAATTAAACTAACCACCAACTAATGAAGAAGAAACAATACAGACATACAGTATTTTATATTTTGCCTCTAAGCAGCCAGACTTTCTTGAAATTTTTTTTAAATGGTCTTGATGAATAGTTCTCCAGGCTTTCTGGAGGTCTTTCAAAGTTTTTCTTTGGACATTGGCTGCTTTTTGACTCATTTTCAGTCCTTTACCTGACCATTTTTAGAGGAATGTTCACTTGTTAAGCCACTTAATACTGACATATGAATCCTTTAAGCGTAAAAAAGCCACCTAACTCAAGGGATGACTCACTGTTGTCTCTACACATAACAGACAACTTAGCAAAGAACCAATTTTAAATTGTATCTTAGGCACTTTTTACTGAAAGAGAGAGCTACAACAGTGAATGTGAACAGCCATCTGTAAAATATGGTGGAGGCTGTCATGGTTTGGGGCTGCATTTCAGCCAGTGGTGTTGGGGATCTTGTCAAAATTGATGAAATTATGAACACAGAAAAGTAAAAATCTGGAAAACATCTGATTGGCAGCAGTTTCATTTTTCAGCATGACAATGATCCCAAACACTGCTAATGCAGTAAAAGCATACAGTGAAACACTGCCTCAACATTATTGAAGCAGTGTGGGATCATGTTGACAGAGAACAGAACAAAAGGCAGCCAACATCCAAAGAAGAGCTTTGAATGTCCTTCAAGAAGCCTGGAGAACTATTCCTGAAGACGACTTAAAGAAATGACAAGAAAGCTGCCTAAGAGAGTTCAGACTGTGTTGAAAAATAATAACTTTACAGCAGAAATTAACATGTTTGCAGCCTGGCAGCCTGTGTTTGTCTCTATGGATAGATTCCCCCTTTATAACAAGTTTACAGGGTTTGCACTTTTATAAAAATCAATATTTATTGTTTATAAAGTCTATAATTCTGAACTTTGAATGGCAAATCGGTGCCAACTAGGTCGATAGCTGTCCGCTAGGCTTCATCTTTACTAATTGGCATTACTTAACTTATCTTCTCAACCGTGTTTGTACTGTTGGTTCCTTTTGGAGCATTTTAATGCAATTATCTGACAATTAATATGGCTTGCTCTGCGTTTGATTGAGGTTAATTGTACTAACAGACAACCCAAGAAGCTTTTGCTCCATTTTACCTGTTGCATCTATTTGTGACGACTTAGGATGGATACCAGTGGATAAGAGTTAAGTTACTCTTAACTCACCACGTGGTCTACACCATAATTTGTTTTGCTGCTTCCTCTGAATCACTGGAAAGGAATATTTCATGTACTGATGCAGAATTTGACTTCTTCCACTCCTTTACTCTCTAACACAAGTTTTTGCTGCTAGTGCATTTGGAACAGTTTAAAAGTGCAAAGCTTCATGATTCAAATAGTGTGACCTATGTTAAGATACCAGCACACCAGCAACAACACCTCCTGTTTGGCACATACTTGCTGAACCACTTTAATCGTGTTTCGCACCACCAGATGTCTCTCACTTGCAGCTGTCCACTTGTGATCTCATCAGATCAGTTGTATGTTAATGTCAGGGGATGAGCTAATGACTTAACTTCCTCAATTGATAAATAGTGTTTTGGGGGCTATTTTTGCAACAGAATCAAGATAATCTGATTCCTATTCTCCCTGTCCAGGAAACTTTTTAAATGTATAACTGGATCATAACTGGATTATAACTACCACATGATTGGTTATTAAACCAATCATGTACACAGCCTCCACATACTCTTGTGCTGAATTCTTCAGAAACATAATTAGATTTAATATTTTAAGGTCAACAGCTTTTTCTGGGGAAAATACACAATAATTTTCCCCCTTAAATATGATAACAGTGGTCATATTGTACACTCAACTCCACGGTCCATAGTCCCATGAGTTCCACTTGTGTTACAGTGCTTTTCTCTCATCTTAAGAATAGTAAACAGACTAGTACATGTAGAGCGATTTTCTTCCCTCACAGGCATGTGCTTTTTACTACAAGCCGCATTCACAGCGCTCTGTAACTCTGTAACTTTTAAGAGCTGTAGCTATCACACAGGGTGACTATCTCACCCAAAGACGCTTCGTCTCCGCTAATTGGCATTACTTAACTTATCTTCTCAACCGTGTTTGTGCCCTTGGTACCTTTTGGAGCATTTTAATGCAATTACCCGACAATTAATATGGCTGGAGGAGCCGGAGATCAATCCAAAGATCTTCTGATTAGTCACTGCCTTGAGATGTGAACATTAGCCGTGCATCGTACAATTTTGATAACAAAACCACATTTATCCACCTGTTGCCTGGATTTCCATGAAGTAAGACATACATGAGCTACAGACAAAGCAATAATCACTCAGCAATGCTGTACCTCACAACACACTATATGAGGTGTGATCAAACAGTTCAAAATCAAAGACCTTAACTGATTTAAATTTGGCTGATCTCCCAGTCAAGGACATCAGCTCATCTGCAGTGTTTTTTGATCATTTGAGGCCCATTTCCTCCAAAGCTATTTGATAAAGCTAAGAATAATGCTGTTTTCTCATATCTTGACTGCCTGAAGTAACCTCATGCTTATAAAAGAGATAGCACCCTTACTGATGGAATTTAGTTAGTATTGATGAGGTGTTACAGCACCTGGTATTCCCAGGTGGTCTCCCATCCAAGTACTAACCAGGCCTGACCCAGCTTAGCTTCTGAGATCAGACAAGATTGGGTGATCAGACGAGATCGGGTGTCAGGTGGGTGTTGGGCAGCACGGTGGCGCGGTGGTTAGCACCGTTGCCTCACAGCAAGAAGGTCCTGGTTTTGACTCTGGCCGGGGCCTTTCTGTGTGGAGTTTGCATGTTCTCCCCATGTTTGCGTGGGTTCTCTCCGGGTACTTCAGCTTCCTCCAACAGTCCAAAGACATGAAGTTAGTGGGGTTAAGTTAATTGGTGAATCTAAATTGCCCATAGATGTGAATAGTTGTCTATCTCTTAGTTAGCCCTGCGACAGACTGGCGACCTGTCCAGGGTATACCCTGCCTCTCACCTTATGGCAGCTGGGATAGGCTCCAGCCCCCCCACAACCCTGAATTGGATAAGCGGAAGAGAACGGATGGATGGGTGGATGGATGATTAGGTCTTGCAGTAGCAAGTGTCCCATTAACCACTTAATGTTTTCCACATAAAGCTGCAGAGTGGAATATTAGTTTTCTATTATTCGACTATTTTTTAAAGTAATTAATACAAGAGACAGTACAGTGACTGACACTGATTTTATCCAACCACAGCAGTCAAGCGACAGCTTTTCCAGGGCTACAGCAAGACAAACCTGAATAACAGCAGGTGGGAAAGTACCTTACACACTTCCATGTTTCAGATCATGAAACAAATTTTAATATTAGACATAGATAACCTGAGTAAATAAAAAAAAAATGCAGTTTTTAAATGATGATTTAATTTATTAAGGGAAAAAAGCTCTACAAACCCACCTGTTTAATGTCATGCCAAAGCATCTCAATCGGATTTAAGTCCACACTGGCTGGTGTGTTTTGGATCATTGTCTTGCTGCATAACCCAAGTGCTCTTGAGCCGGACATTCTCTTTCACGATTTTCTGGTAGAAAGCAGAATTCATGGTTCCATCAATTACAGCAAGTTGTCCAGGTCCTGAAGCAGCAAAGCAGCCCCAGACCATCACACTACCACCACAATGTTTGACTGTTGGTATGATGCTGTTTTTATGAAATGCTGTTAGTTTTACACCAGATGTAACAGGATGCAAACCTTCCAAAAAGCTTTTGTTTCATCAGTTCACAGAATATTTTGAGGCCTACTGTTCTTTAGATGTTCTGTCTTCTTTTGACCTCTTGGATGAGCCATTGATGAGCTCTTAGTGTCATGTAAAGCGGAAGTGTGTGGCAGAGAAGGCGGACCCAAACGCAGGACTCAACAGACAGAGGATTAACAAAAAACCACAGCTTTATTTGTGCTGGGAAAAACGCGATACAAAACAAGGGTTCAAAAATAACAAAAGGCTAAACAACAAAGGAGATGACGGATCTGACTGGCTGACTGACTGACAAACTGACTGACTGACTAGAAGAAAATGACATGACGGGACGAGAGCACACGCAATGAGGGAGACAGCGACACTGACCTGGGGAAAATACAGACAATACACATACAGGTGATTAGGTAGATGGGGAACACCAGGGGACACGGCTGGACAAAATCACACTAACGAGACAAGAGGAAGCAAAACAGAACATAACACACACTAGTAACAGACTACCAAAATAAAACAGGAAATGGCAGAACATGGGAACATAGACGCAGACTTGACCGAGAGACACTGAACACCAGACAAGGGGAGGAGAAAGGAAACCAGGAGAACCAAAGAGCAAAAGTAATAACAGAAACCAAGACAGAGAAACTAAGAACATGAATCCTTCATAACACAAACACTAGAATACAAAACCAAGGACACTCTAGGAATACAGACAGTAAACACAAAAGCACTTCAGAACCAAAAGCATAATCTCATATTATATAAAAAACAACTAAACTCAAAACCCTGGGTAAAAACCCAGGGACCATGACATTATTAAGTTAACGGGGAACTGCA
>VUQS01033957.1:0-14171 GCA_015108495.1 Heterochromis multidens
AGCAAGGGCATTGAAGATGAAACGTGTCTGGGTCTTTCAGCATGACAGTGATCCCAAACACACCGCCCGGGTAACGAAGGAGTGGCTTCGTAAGAAGCATTTCAAGGTCCTGGAGTGGCCTAGCCAGTCTCCAGATCTCAACCCCATAGAAAATCTTTGGAGGGAGTTGAAAGTCCGTGTTGCCCAGCGACAGCCCCAAAACATCACTGCTCTAGAGGAGATCTGCATGGAGGAATGGGCCAAAATACCAGCAACAGTGTGTGAAAACCTTGTGAAGACTTACAGAAAACTTTTGACCTCTGTCATTGCCAACAAAGGGGTATATAACAAAGTATTGAGATGAACTTTTGTTACTGACCAAATACTTATTTTCCACCATAATTTGCAAATAAATTCTTTAAAAATCAGACAATGTGATTTTCTGGATTTTTTTTCTCATTTTGTCTCTCATAGTTGAGGTATACCTATGATGAAAATTACAGGCCTCTCTCATCTTTTTAAGTGGGAGAACTTGCACAATTGGTGGCTGACTAAATACTTTTTTGCCCCACTGTAGGTGCCCTTTTTATGCTTGAATGATTCAGAAACAAAAAAAAAAACATTCCTCTGACAATGGTCAGGTACAAGGACTGGACTAAAAATGAGTGAAAAAGCAGCCAGTGTCCAAAGACAAACTTGAAAGACCTTCAGAAAGATCTATTGCTTAAGAGCACTTAAAAAATTAACAAAATCTGACTTTTTGAAAGTAAAATCTAAAGACATGAGGGGTGACTCAACACTTTTGCACAGTACTGTTTCAACTAGTTGTCTGGTCCACAGATTTGCTGTTTGTGGTTACTATTCTCATTAACCTCTTGACATCCAACAGGTCACCAGCAGGCCATCAAGGGTCAGGGTGGGAGTGGGGTTTTATTTGGCTACATATTAAATAGACACATTTTCAGAAACTAGAAGATTTTACCTTTCAAATGAAACCTAATAAATCATTATGGCCTTACAGTTTTTCTGTCAAAAGATTTTAAGGCTGGGTGTTCTAAATAGGCAGAAATTCTATGAAAAGTGGTGAATGTTAATCAGTACCGCACCCCCAACCTTATATCACCAGTCGCTGTCTAGCCAATAGTTACTCTGTATTGGACATTCCTATGTAACCCTCTAATTTATTTACTACCTGCTCATATGTATCAACAGTATCCTGCACCAAGTTGAACTTGGGACCCACCAACTTTGCAATGCCAGTGGTTATTTCATCTGTTGTTGAATGTCACTGACTTTCTGTGGTTTCTGGTTGTGACAGTTAAAATTCCAGAATGTTTTTTAAGTGCACTTTATTTGTGCATCCACTGTAAAAGCACCAGAAATGTAAAGTAATACTTTATTGTTAAGTTAGATGTAAGAGTTTGTGGAAGGAGGACCCAACGCACGCAGTGTAGCAGGCTGTGTTTGTTTATTTACAGTGAATTTTTTGCACACAGACTTGCGACCAAGTCGCCTTCCAGCGTCTCTCTTTTTTAGCTGGGTCGGCACTTTTCTCCATACTCCGACACTCTGGTCTCCTCTTTCATCCAGGTCCTGGTGTCCTACTGAAATACGGGAGGCATGATTAGATGATGACCACCAGCTGTGACAACCAGCCTCCCCTAACACATTTGTCCTGTGTATGCAAGTGTTACATGGATGTTGACGATAGAATACACAGGTACAGGATATTAATGTAAACATTAGCCAGCAGGGGAGTTCGGAGAGTTAACAATTGTGCAGTTCAACAGTTCCTAATGTGGAAGTGCCCTTAGCTCCTGTCAGTGCACTCTAGTTTGAAGAAATATAGCTCATCATCAAGGTGAAATGACTTGCACCTGTTTTCATAATGGTCCAAGGGGTAATTGCATTTAGCTGTTGAGTTTCCACAAATTCCGCCTCACACATGAAAATTGTGCACGGGTGAATAGGCCAGGGATTGGGTCAGCTGGCAAGCAGTGTTTCTGTGACTCAAAAACTAACTTACTGAAAGTAATGGGTGTAAAATGTTTTTTTAGAATGCTGCAAAAGAGTTTACATTTTTTACCCCAGTATATGATAAACCTCCCCAATGGAGGTAGAGAATGTAAAGTTAGCATGATCCAAAGGGCCACATTTCCTTATTATAAAGGGAAAAAAGGCTAAAATAAATAAGACTTTTAACCTTTATTTAATCCATTTCAGTTATTAATGACACTGGCAGCTAGTAATTGAACTGTTGTGTTGTTTGCATTGGCATGCTTGTATATTGTGCTACTGAGCTAGCATTGGCCAAAAAGTTGAAAAAAATACAAAACTCACTTGCACTATTATGCTGTACTGTGTATAGTGTTTGTCATGTAACATAACCGGGAGACCAGTGTATAGAGCCTACTTTATACCTGAGTATCAGTATAATGACAACAAAGTTGACTTGACAAAGCAGTTAGTGCCAGATACATGTTGAGTAGCTAAGTTGCAGCTAGTTGGCTAAGTGAGCCCTATTATTATTACTGTATGTATACTGTATATATGAATATACTGCACATCTGTATTAGTGCCATTAAGCTTACTGATTTCCTGGTGGCTAAAATCACCACCATAGCAGCTAGCTGGCTAACCTTAGCTTGCTTGCTTGCTAATGTTGTCATGAGCAAAATACTATCTGAAGCTACATCAGTGTTTCTTTTGCTGTTCTTATATAGAGTCAGTGTTATACTGAGAGCTGAGGAATATACTGTGATGCAAGTTGATCTTAGCCAGGCTTTCTTTGTATTAGTTAGCTCAACAAACTTAAATCCCCAGTCAGAGATAACTGTATTACTAGGTTGGTTATCTACTTTCTTTATTAACCCAGGCTTTCTTCTTCAGATCAGTTAAGCACTGCGTAATCCTCTCATAGGCAATAACAAAGGAATGGGTGATAGAGATCTTTTAAACTTGATCTATTTTACGCTTTAAATTTTAAACTTGAGCTATTGAAACATTAAAGACTATTCAGTAGATTTAGCTCAGACTCTGTCCAATAGCCAAATGAAGGAGATGTGGAAGTAACTTTAGTTTGTGAAATGAATTTTGACTGAATATTTTTGTTGATAACAGACTGTTCAAATGTCTACTTCTGTCTACTGTGTTCTATCAGCTTTAATTACACCTGACCTGACAGCAGATAAAGATCAAACATAACAAACATTTTTGCATTTTCTGCATTCTCAACTGAATACATGGAAATTCCCGCAACACACAGTTTGTGCAGCTTTAACTTTACTTCCTTCTGTGTTAGTGAGATACAGTTACAGTTGCATATACAGTACTTTGTACCACTGCTACTGTCTATATCATGTTCAGTTTACATGTTAATGCCCTCACTGAAAAGACTGACGTTGTGGAAAACAATTAAAATCCAAATGTTAGTGAAGAGAATGGCCCCAGAGAAATGGTCACACATCCACCACAGCAGCGTGATGTCTGATAGCCATCTGTAGCAATGGTAATAAATGAGCTTTTTGCTGAAAATAGTGCTTTGAAACTTTACTCCCACTGCTTAATGTTCATGGTCAAACAGAGTAAAAACCTGCCTTCATCATCATTCAGCAATGCCCACCGTCAAAACTTTATTTTTTTAAATTTCCAATGAATTTGGTCTTGGAGGCTCCACAGACTTTCTCCACCGGGAGAACAATCATCTGTGGGATCAACATGTGAGATAGGAAAAAACTTCTGTAGCTGCTAAGTCGTTCTCTAATGTGATTTTATCAACCAACCATTCAATCAATCAATCAAATAAATCTTTATTTTGAACATATAAGTAACAAATGTTAATACACAAAAAAAAACCCCAAATGAACATGAAATCAAAGAAAGCCATCATATTCACATGAACACATGATTACATTTTATGAAAATGGAAATTGTTAAAAAATAAACCGTTGGGGAGATTTTGATGGCCAGTTAAAGATCTGGGTTTTCTTCCCTGAGTACACATACACACACACCCAGAAAAACCCACTTGGGCTAGCTTATAAAAGTGAATGAACTCAGAGGGACTGACTAGTCTGACCACCCTTTGATCATGTAGTGGTTTGTTTCCTCAGGCCTGTGACCTCTGACCCCTGCGGGAGAAAGGTCGAGTGCCTCTTCAACTCAGCGCTAATGATCCATTTAACACCCTTCAGCTGTGTTAGTGTGTGGCATGCCTTCCATGTAGCACAAGACAGACTGTGCTGTTGTTAAGCACTTCAACCAACACTTCAACAACATGTAACTGACAGAGGCCAGGATCTCACTTTTATGAATTTTTCAGTTACATTTGACAACTGCTGAATGCAAACATGACCACCACAGAAAGGAGTCACACACATCTCTGTCGCACGGCACCCACAGCCTCTCACTCAGAGAAAGGGGAAAAAAAAGCCAGTAAACCGCAACTTTTCCTCCAACTTTGCACAAACCAATTTATGTACCCTCCGCCACACTGCCTCCTGTTTTAAATTTATTTTTAATAGCACATTAAAAGGAATTTTATTAATTAGACAGAAAAAAAAGCCAGTGTCACACATTCAGCTTCTGCTTGCATTTGATGCGATTTCTGTTAAAAAGGAGCATTCCCACATGTCACAAATCCCCGCTCCCGCTTCGCCTAAAACACAATGGCAAACAACAAAACAACAAAAACAGCCACTGAGTCAAAGTGGATCGCTCTCAGTAGGAGCCGGGGCCAGAGTCCCCTTTCAAGTACAGTTGCAACAATTATCTTCAAAGCCGGAGCCGAGCGGGAACCTTTGTTTTCCTCCCAATCCGCATGGCTTGAACCTGACCCTGTTTCTTCAAGCCTGGTGGAGGATAACATGTTCCTACAGTTTGATAGCAAGAGTACATTTTCTTATGACTTATTCATCTTTTTTTCCTCTCTCCAGCTCCTTAATTTATAATTCATTTGATCTAAAATTTCATTAATTTTCTAAAATGTTCCAATTGGGGCCTTGCTGGGCCCGGGCGAAGGGGTTTTTTCTTTGTCCAACCCTCTTTGTAGTCGCCTATTATTCTTTTATGTAGCAGCCTTGTAGAGGTTATCGTCTTCTGAGGGCAAACAGCGCTCGCTGGAAAAGTTTTAATCAGCTTTAATGAGTGGGGTCAGTGCTGGAACTAGAGAGGGAGAGGGAGACAGACGGAAGCTGGGAGAGAGAGTGAGAGGAAAAGATAGCCAGCCTCTGAAACATATGGACATTTTTATCTTTTCTACATTTTCATCTCTCTCATTTGCACTTTTCACTCTTCTTTTTTTCCCCCTGTCCTTCTGATAGCCAGATTTAGCTCAAATTGCACTGGCATCTCAGGCATGGGAACAGATTATAGATAATGAAGGAGAAATTCATTTTTGGAGCTCACTATCTTCAAAGTATCATTCCAATCAGACACTACAAGGATGCAATTAGAAGGTGAAAGTTAATTTTTAAAGTCGTCCGTCAATAGCGATCAAAATATTTCCGTTGCAGTCGAGACAAGGGACTCCTAAATGCCTTAAATTTCTCCACAATGATAAAGCTAGTTTAGTCTTACTGCTTCAACAATCCCTACCTTATCAGTCCCTGAAATTCTCCGATATCCCTCTTTTACCTTCTCCTCTTTAAGTTACCTTGCCTTTCTCCACTCTGTCTTTATCAAATGTTACTGGCCTTTCTCCTTGCTTTAGCCTTGGACTCTAATCTTCTTCCAAGCGATAGTCTAAGCCATTCCATTATTTGCATTTTACAGCCAAGGCTGGCTCACTCATCATGACATAGTTTGCATCTCTTCTCAGACTGCATGGCAAGGATATAACATGTCTCATTTGGATGGAAGGCCACTGCAAAGACTTGACTTGTTATACTCTCAAAGTCGTGAACCATGAAAAGCTAACATTCTCGGGTCAGTTCATCTTAAAAGCTCTCCAGCGTAATGAATGCTTTACCAGGAGTATAGAAAACATAAAAAATATAAAGGCAATGTGCAGTGCAAATGTAGTGATTTATGTTGGAGCAAACATATGCAAAAACAATGATTGTGGATCCTTGTTTTTCTTTTCCTTTTGTTTGTTTTTAGACCACTCATTCGTATGATATCCTACTTGCCCTTTGTGTGGTGTGAAATCAGTTTTGACACACCAAGGCAATGGACTCTTGTTCTCACGATGCCCTGTGGTATTTGGCATTAAGATTGTTAGTAACAGATCCTTGTAAAGATGTTTACACAGTGCAATTTTGGACTGTCCCAGACAAAAGATGAACCAATGTAAAAGAATCACGGTGATATATTTGGTTTTAGCTCTAAAATTGCAATTCAGTGAGATTCAGTGTTGGCTGTAGTCCCAATATAGCCACCAAAAACAGCCTGGGACAAACGTTTTGACAAAATTCATAATTTTTTCATAAACTGAACCAACCAGTTCCATGTAGCATGAAACAACACCTAGGGATGCACTGATACAATTTTACCAATAACTGGGCAGCAAGTGGATATGCACTGATACTGAGTATTGATCCCATGCCACTTGACCACAGTTTACAGTTAAGTCAAAAACTGTCTGCTGTTGATTGGCTGCTAGAGTAGTAAACACAGAAGAACATAGAACTGTACTAAATATGGATGTGCCTTAGATTTAGCTCACTGTCACCAATACTAAATCTAGCTTTTTGCATCAACATCAAACTGATATTTCATCCAATTGCCTGAACCAAAGTTTAAAAAACGTTTGGGATTCCAGCAAAAAAGATGGAAAGATGTGGTAGCAGCAGCCTATGATGTGATGTGTCCAAGGAGGACATAGCATAGAGACAAATAGCAGAGAACTGGCATCTGTGCATCTTGCCCTGATTCAGTAGATATTTTCATTGTACAGTCTATATAAAATTTGATGTCCTACCCAAGTATTTTAGATCTGTGTCACGTGGTGTGGCTTGCAGTGAACTTATAGGATTGTCTAAATCTCACATTTTATAGGCACCTTAAGGTAGAGTCACTTGTTCAGCCCATTCCCCAACACCTTGTTGCTGGTTACTTAAATAAACCCCACAACAGTCACAGATCACTGTAGAATTAGATTAAGATCCACCTCTTATGGAATTTTTGCCTCATTGAATACCAAACTGGAAGACCTTCCAAAAGAAGAAATGCAAGGCCAAAATGCATGTTTAAGACTTTATTTAAAGATGAAAACAAAAGCATGTGGTTAAACTACAACCAAACCCTAGCCCTAACCCTAAGTGGTTTGTCTGTGACATGGTAGATGTTAAGAGGCTAAATGATCAATGGCAGCTCTAAAGACAACAAGTTGTTGGTAAAGTTGATGACATGATTTATTGACAGTGTTGGGGTCGTTACTTAAAAAAAGTAATGTATTACACATCACTCATTACTTTTCTTAAAGGTAATGCAGTATGTTACTTAATTACTTGCTGGAGAAAGGCATTTGTTACACTAGTCGTTACATTACTTTCTCATTACTCTGTAAAATGACCTGAATCGCATTGTCACATAATTATCAGTTAATAATATAAACCTTAGGCTACAGTTCCACACACCAACCTATTCTAATGAGGACACACATACACTCTTTTAGTTTTTACATATGGACACAAACAAAGCATATTTGTTAGATTTTTTTTCTTTCCATTCGCCTGGTCTGCAGAGAACTGAAGAACCTTTGTAACGCGAGTAACAACATAATTGTAACTGCAATGTAAATACTGAATTTAATACAGTAACGTGTTACAATACTGTGTTACTGAAAAATGTAATGTGATTACAGTAACCCAACACTGCTTAGTGGGTAGCAGTGTTAGCCGGTCCATTCAAATCTTGCTGACTTTAGTGATCCACTGACTTTTCCTCTAATGAATCCTGAAGGTTGACCATTTTATGATCTTTTTTTAATTGTGCTAAACTGTTGTGTGACATGTTCTCTCTGCAAAGCTTCCCATCTATATAGACCTTGGGAACCATAACTGTGAGTTCTATTTTCTTTCTGTACTTGCACAAAGTAGCACAGGTGTGCTCTATTTAATGTTCAGAGATTACAGAAGCTTTTATCAAATATTTGCACTGCTGAAAGTTTAACCAACAAGAACTTGGTCAAATATATGAATTTGATTTAGGGGAGTAGGCCATTCTTTTCCCAGTAGATAATGTTGTGGCCTTCGTGCAACTATGTATTGTGTATGATGAACTACTGAAAGACCATCATAGCTGGGATCATGACCATGGTCATATTATTGTGCAACTGATCAAAGTGCCAATTGAACTCAAAGTTTCCTGCAGTTGTAAAGGGATTCTGGAGTTTGAAGTTCAGAGTTGTAAGAGAGAAATGTGTTTTTTCTGTTGAATCTGAGTTGCAGAATGAAGCTGTGGTCAATTTTCCACAATAGATGTTAGATCCCAATATGAAATCCCACCTTCCTCAGCTCACCTCTTTCACACCATGAGGCCACAAAGCTCCATTGATCTTCCTCTTGCAAGCATTACTCTGTTTTCCTCCCTTGTATGCCAAGGGAAAAGGTTATTGTGTGTATGTGTGTGAGAGTGCATATGCTAGTGCCCATATCTCCATCATCCCTATTATCTCTTTCCCCACATATCCAAATGTCACTACATCTTTCTTGCAAATGTCTTCCTGTGTGTGTGATTTGTGAATTTATGTGTGTCTTCTTTACATGCATTTGTGTTGGTGAGTACGTGCTTTTCACTCTTTGAGTACATGTGCATGCATGTGAGTGTATGAACATTGTACGTGTGCATTTGCGACCAGATCGTGATGGAGCCTAGCCTCGCCGCGCTCCCAGTGGAGCTGCAGCCCGAGCTCAGAAGGCCAGCGCTTAGCCCCAGTGTCGATAAGCGGTCGCTCTTCAAAGAGCGTTGAGGAAAAACGGCTCGCCCTTGTCAAAGCTGGACAAATTCCCTGCTAACACCCTGAGTCTCGCTGCTCAAACGGTTCAAAGAGCGAGAGGGAGAAAAGCCAGGAATAGAAGAGGAAGGGCGGGTGGGCATAAAGTAGAAATACAGATGGAGGACAAATTAAAGAAAAAACTTAATCTCTTGACTGCTATAGTGAGGGGATTGAGTAATTCTGTGGGGCGCCATCTTTATTATTAGTAAAACATGATGGTCATTGTCTTCCAGGGTGATAGTCCAATGGGTTCTCACCCTGGGGTGTCATAACATGCCATTTTGTCAGATGCTGTTTGTCTCATCATTACACTCATGATGTCCTTGGTAGCAGTTCTTGACTCACCAGCCATATTAATATCAGCTGCTACTTGATGTTTCTAGAATGGGAGTCCCATTCTAGAAACCTGCACAGTCCACATTAGGGATTAGAGGCGTGGTGGTGTGTTCTTTTGCATGTTGATAGTTCAGGAGAGCGATGTTTGCATCCTGTTTGAACATTTGCATTTTGTACTGTGTTCACTTTTTCTTTACTCACATTTTTTCCCCATTTGGCTTTTGCGTTTGCTTTCAAAGAGCCAACTGAACTCACTGGTCAGGTGTAGGCACTAGAAGAACTCATCACTGAAAAATTACTATCTGGGATCGACTACTGCCATCATTGAAATGATGGCAATGTTACAAAATCCAAAAACCATCATTGAAATGATGATGGTAGCGGGCACATTGGTTGATGAGGAAATATCTTTAGGAAAAAGGATGTTCAGTCAGAGAATCAAAGCTGTTCTAGAGGTACATGGTGCCCCAGCACCTTACTTTTAAACATCACTTGGTGAGAAGAGTTGACATGATCCATTGGGTTCATGGTAGATTGGTCAGTCCTATTAAGTTAAGTTTATGGTCTTCATCATTTAAAAGCTCATTCAAGTAGCACATCTGAAAAGCCAACATTACCAGATGTTGCAAGAGTACTTTTTTGGGCAGGATGTGATGACTGCATTTATCTTTGGAACGATTTAGGCAGTTTCAACCAATGAAAAGCTCGTCCTCTCTTCTGGCTAGATTGACTGATTTCATTAGGCTTAATTCAAAACACAATAACTGAAAACTAAATATTAGAGATCAAAAGTTATAAAGTTAATAAAGCCATACATAAAAAATTAAAGTTATGTGCCCTGATTTACTGGGGCTACACTCTAGTAAAATACCTTATTATAACTTTAGAGGCAGAACAAATTGTCTCATGGGCAGTATCCTCTAAGGTACTGCTGTTGTCCTCTTGACAAGGGGTACTTATCTGTGGTTTGTAACTTAGGAAAACCAGTTTTGAACGTCTGGTTTCTGGATTTTGCACCTTAATTTAAGGGTACAAAAATGGACCTGTTTAAAAAGGTGCAAAATTAGGTAGTATTGCACTCGTTCATTTTTTCCCTTTCATTCATACACTTGGAAATGGGCTGGCATTTGTTTAGCTACCTGTCTCACATATAGTGCTGTGAAAAAACATGTGCTTCATATGTGGCATCATTCAATAAAAGATAAACAATTTATTGAAAAAGTATTTGTCCCCTTCATGATTTCTTATTTTTTGCGTATTTGCCACACTTACATGTTTCAGGTCATCAAATAAATTTTAATATTAGACAAAGATAACCAGACTAAATGCAAAATGCAATTTTTAAATTATGATTTCATTCATAGGGAAAAAAAATTATCCAAACCTACAGGCCCTATGTGAAAAAATCACGGCCCCCTAAACCTAATAACTAGTTGTGGGGGACAAAAATGGGGAAGAGACTGGGCAAAAATGGCATCCGTGGGAGAGTTCAAAACAAAAACCACTGCTGACCAAAAAGAACACAAAGGCTCATTTCATATTTGCCAAAAAACATCTTGATGAACCCCAAGACTTTTGGGAAAATATTCTGTGGACTGACGAGACAAAAACTGAACTTTTTGGAAGGTTTGAGTCTCGTTACATCTGGTATAAAACTAACAGCATTTCATAAAAAGAACACGATACCAACAGTCAAACATGGTGGTGGTAGTGTGATGGTCTGGGGCTGCTTTGCTGCTTCAGGACCTCAATGACTTGTCGTAATTGATGGAACCATGAATTCTGCACTCTACCAGAAAATCATGAAGGAGAATGTCCAGCACTCAGTTTGTGCTTGGGTAATGCAGCAGGACAATGACCCAAAACACACCAGCAAGTCCACCTCTGAATGACTGAAAGAAGGTTTTAGAGTAGCCTAGTCAAAATCTGACTCAAATCAGATTGAGATGCTTTGACATGACCTTAAACAGGCCATTCTTGCTGTAAAACCCTCCAATGTGGCTGAATTAAAACAATTCTGCAAAGAAGAGTGGGACAAAATTCCTACACAGTGATGTCAAGGCTCATTTCCAGTTATCACAAATGCTTGATTGCAGTTCTTGCTGCCAAGGATGGCGCAACCAGTTATTAGGTTTAGGGGACAATTACTTTTTCACACAGGGCAGGTAGGTTTGGATGGCTTTTTTCCCTTAATAAATGAAATCATCATTTAAAAACTGCATTTTGTATTTACTCAGGTTATCTTTTTCTAATCTTAAAATTTCTTCCATGATCTGAAACATGAAAGTGTGACAAATATGCAAAAAAAAAAGAAGAAGAAATGGGGAAGGGGGCAAATACTTTTTCACAGCACTATAAGCTGGTATTACACTATAGCAGTTTCGCTCACATTACCAGTCCTCTCAGCGGTGTGTTTCATTAGCTGCCAGTCTTCAGGACAAGATTTACTCCAGAAACACCTCAAAATGACCAGCAAAGGCTCGCCTTTTAGAACAAAACATATGATGTGCAAGATGTTGTACAAAAAGAGGGGGGGAGTTGAAAAAAGCCTGGCCTCAGCAAGTCCACTTTTTTTTATAGTTGGCATTAATTTGTTCTTGAGAACAACAAACGATTCTCTGATGCGCTTGTGAGGGTTTTATTTTTTTTCTTTTATCTGCCTCTCAGACATTAATTATATATTTATATATAGAATATGCAAAAAAGAGCTGAGGAATGCTGGGGAAGGCAAACTGATTAAAAATTAAACAATGCAGAAAATCACTCTGTTACCTAAAGGGATGCTACAGCACATCTCTCTAGTTTTTTATCTTTATTTTTACTCCCTCTCTCCCTTGCCGCTTTCATTTGTTTTTTGGGGGTTTTTTTGTTTTGTTTTGTTTTTTTTTTTGGTTGGGATTTCTTTAAAGCGGTCTGCTCCACAGGCACCCATGCTTCCCAGCCCACAGACAGCCTCAGAGTGTGTGTTCTGCATATGCCTGTCTTTTCTGTGTGTATGTGTGTGTGTGTGTGTGTGTGTGTCTGTGTGTCTGTGTGTGTGTGTGTGCAGCAGCATCCAGGCTATTTGTCATGGCGTAGGCTGTTTGCTGGGTCAGTCCAGATAAACTAATGTGTCAGTGCAACGGGGCTCCTCCGCTGACCAGAGCGCCTGCAATATGCAAAGACTTTGAATTATTTCTCTGCCCCGTGGCTCACCCACAGAACATCATGCAAAAAGTAGAGAGAAGAAGACGAGAAGAGGAAGGGGGAGAGGGAAGGGATGAGAGAGGACAACTGGGAATGGGGGGGACAAAAAAAAAGCGACTCAGATATTGGAGGACAGCAGAAAAAAACAGAAAGTGGATTTGGGAATGGTAAAGGAGGGAGTTGCCAACTAGCAGAGGAGGAGGAGAGTGCAAACAGGGAGAAAGAGATAGTGAAGGAGAAACACACAAGAAAATGGAGGTGGGGGCCAGTTCGTACCAAGTGTTTCCCCTCAGGGACAGCATTATCCAGCCTTTGAAGAAAGACATAGAGGATTAAGAGGTAGCATTGAGACACAGAAGGTCACAGGGTTGCTGGTCACACCATCACACTGTGAACATATGTGTGTCTGTGTATGCGTGTGAGTGATTTTACGGAAATATGTACCTCTTGGTGACCTGTATGTCCAGATGAAAAAAACGCAGCCACATAATGTATTTTACAGCATTTGTTAAGAATTTGTTGCTACACTTACACACATCTGTTTGTCAAACCATAGCAACCGTGATGTCACCGATGGGCCAACACCATGTTATCCGTTGAGGCCAAAAGTATCTGTATTTGGAAGGTGCATGTGAAGCTGCAGCTAGGTTGTCAGCTCGATGCACACATTCAGATAAATGTTATTCAGTGCTAAATAAAAGACTAGTAAAATACTAGGAATTTACTGACCACAAATGAAGACAAACCTCTTGGATAATCTGTATCACACAGCAAGCCAAAACTATTCAATCTTTCCCACAGAAATAGATTGTATTCGTGGCTGTAGCAAGACATGCACTCGTATGTCCAAGCATGTGTGTGCACATGCATGTGTGCATGCAAAAGAAAGGGCACCTACACTTTCTTAAATTAATTCATAAATAATACAATATGCACTCACTGGCAACTTCATTAGGTACATCTTGGTAGCACTGGGTTGGACCCCCTTTTGCCATCACATAGATTCAATAAGGTGCTGAGAGATTTTGGCCCATATTGACATGACAGCATCACAGTTGTTGTCATGGTCCTGGGACAGTTTACCCAGTGTTTCCGTGTTTTTTGGACTTTCTAGTGTTTATTTGAATATTCTGTGTTTCTTGGTTTGAATATTTATATTTGTTTTGTGTATTCTTAGTATTTGATCTAGCGTTATGTTCCTAGTTATCTTACAGTTTTGTTCTCCTCCCTCAGTGTTCCCCATCCTCTTGTGCCAAGTCTCCTGTGCGTAGTTAGTCTTGTCTCCGTGTCTATTTTGTCTCCCCAGTTGTAACCCTATGTCCGTCTGATCCCTTGCTGCCCTGCCTTTGTAGTTTGACTTGCTTTCCCCAGTCAGTCATGTCTCCATGTTGGTTTCCCTTTTCGACTATGTCAGATTCGTGTGTCTTAGTCTCTGCCTGTGTTTCCTGTTTTATTGTGATAGTCTCCTGTCCCGTGTGCATCATGTTCAGTTTTGCTTCCCCTTGTGTCATTAAGTGTATTCAGTTCAGCTGTGTTCCCATGTGTCTCCACTTCCCCTAATCACCTCTGTGTGTATATACAGTTGCAAACTTCCCCTTTGTCTTTGTCAGAGCTTCAAGTCACCAATCCCTCGTGCCTCCTTGCTTCTGTGTATCTTTTCCTAGTGTCCTTAGTGTTTTTCCCAGTATAGGTTCTGTTAGTGAAGTTTTAGTTCCCTTTTGTATGTTGGTCT
>VUQS01033957.1:14191-27296 GCA_015108495.1 Heterochromis multidens
TTTTGTATTACTGCAATCAGCCTCAATAAAACGGCTCATTTTCTGTTAACCATCGTCTGCCTGTGAGTCTGCATTTGGGTCCTCATCTTCTCCACTACAACTATGACAAGCACATCCATGATGTAAATCTCCCGTTCCACTTATTCATAAAAGTGCCCCATTGGATTGAGATATAGTGACTGTGGAGGCCATTACAGCGTAGTAAACTCATTCTCATGTTCAAGAAACCAGTTTGAGATGATTTGAGCTTTGTGGCACGGTGTCTTATCCTGCTGGAAGCAGCCAACATCTTTGAAGATGGGTACACTGTGGTAAGGGATGGACATGGTCAGCAACAACACTCAGGTAGGCTGTGGTGTTTAAACAATACTCAGTACTGAAAAGTACTGCTCCAAAGTGTGACAAGAAAATATCCCCCTACACCATTACACCGCCACAAGCAGTCTGAACCATTGATACAAGACAGGATGGATCCATGCTTCCATGTGGTTTATGCCAGATTCTGACCCTACCGTCTGAATGTTGAGCAGAAATCAAGAGTCAACAGACCAAGCAATGTTTTTCCAGCCTTCTGTTGTCCAACAGTGAAGCTAGTGAAGTCAGGGCAGCCTTAGCTTCACTTTCCTGTTATTAGCTGTTAGGAGTGATAGCAGGTGTGGTCTTCTGCAGCTGTAGCCCATCTGCTTCAAGGTTCAATGTGTTGTGAATTCAGAGATGCTCTTCTCCATGGTTATTTGAGTTAATGTTGTCTTCCAATCAGGTCAAAGCAGCTGATAGGAAGACAAAGGCTGACCTCTGACATCAACAACGTATTTTTTCCCAGAGAACTGCCGGTTACTTGATATTTTCTCTTTTCCAGATAATTCTCTGTAAGCCCTAGAGATAGTTGTGTTGGAAAATCCTAGTAGATCAGCAGTTTCTTAAATACTCAGACCAGTCCATCTAGCACCAACAGCCATGCCAGTGGATGCCCAGTCCAAGTAAACTGACATTTACATTAAAAATTCTTGAAAATGACACCAACAGCACCATCACAGTGGTGAGGCCCAGTTCAGTGAAATGAGTTAATGGAGTTAAAGTTTATTAGACAGCTGCCTCCATCAGCAAGCCTGTCAATCAAAATGTTCAGACACTGAACTTTAACAGTGTCCAGATGGATAACATAAGAAAAATGCATTTATATACAATTGTTTTGAAGGGGAAATTATCCATAGAGCCCAAAACTGACTTTGTGTCTGGCTGCAAATATGCTTTTAAGGCTGTAAAGTTGGGTATAATAACACTGGAGCACTGAACGAGGAACTTGGCATTTCTGCATTTCTACTTTACTTTTCAGCCCCAGTGTTTGCCCTTTGGTTTGTGTTTGTTATTAGACATATGACTTGTTCAATGTAGTATTCTTGTTTCTTGTGTTTATACTATGGTCACTGAAAAAAAAACAAACCCAAAACTGTCTTCTTATTGGATGGAAGGTCAAAGTTGACAAAGGAATTTCTTTGTCATGACAAATCTAGCTTGGAGTTAGCATCATTTCTGCCTAAAAACATGTCTTGTGCATATCTTTCAGACACCAGCTCTGACAACAGCAGTGTTTAAATGAGAACAGGTTTTCATGATACCAGGCAGATGGGGACCACCTCTTTAAAAAAAAAAAAAAAAAAAAGGTGGTTCCAATTTACATAAACCAGTGCTTCAATCTAGATTTCAAGAGTTGATCTCAGTGCTGCTATGACTGGTTTTCCATCCATGGGAACATACTTACTCCTTGGATTTTGTTGTCATGAAATTGCCTAAAGATGGGGAACTTACAGGACAGAATATCAGCTCCAACCCAACAATGTTGGTACTGGTCTTAAAAAAACCACATTAGTCAAAGAGAACTGGTAGTTTACCCCAAAGTCACTGTAACTTTGTAATCATAATGACCTTGAAGGCATATATTTGTGTGTACACGCCTATGCCCCCCTCCACACACAGTCCCCTAAACACACACATAAATAGGAATACACATGCTAGCGATCATTATGGTCTTATGTTTTGTCAAACCTCAGATTGGGCCTGTTTGCCTCTAGCTGACAACTGTGTGAGGGGAGATTTTTTTTGCCTCGTTTTTTGGCAAATGATCAGACAAGAAGCACAGTGGTGTATTAAAATGTCAGCTTAAACTGAAAATAAACAACTTAGGGGTGGAAAAAGGTTTGGCGATACAGCTAATATCAACCCCACCCCCAGACAGACTTGGTATGGCCCTAGGGCAGTGTGGAGATTGACAGGTGGGGAGGATGGATCTCACAGCCGCAGGGGGGTTTCCCTGTTTGAACGGCAGGAGCTTTAGGTCTTTAGTATGAGAATCTGGAAATAAACAACGATAAGGCTCAAACATCATTCCGGTGAACACACACAGTCCATATATTGCATGCACAAAAATGTATTTGTTGCAGCATAAATGCAAACATGCAGAAACATATAGACCAGTGCATCAAAGGTGTCCTAAAACTATATCTGACACTTTCTTTGTGTTTTTCTGTGTATGCTTCAAATGATGGACTTATTGCATCACCAAACCTTGGTTCTGCCTTCAGAACTGGGGCAGTGGGTATTTTTTGCTTGATTTGCATTGTCTGTTCTACACCTGCTTCTTAGTCAGGGGTGTTTCCAAGTTTTTTTTTTTCTTTTTTTAGTGGGGTGGAGCACACAAAATCCAAATATTTGATCAGAAATAAATACATCTCCACTTTGGTCTCGTCTGTCTAAAGGACATTGTTTCAGAAAATTCGTTTAGAAAACATTGTTCACAATTTTTCAGGTGCATCCCTGTGCCCAAATAGAGATAGTATTACCTAGAGTTTTTGCTTATGTAAAAGTAATCATACTAATTAAGTAATAGTACAAATGTTGAAGCATAAAAAAAATGTACAGTACCTGAAGCAAAAGTAAAATTATATTACTTAATCATAATTCTCCTCCACAGTGTGTCTTTTGTCCTGTCTTCCTCCCCTCACCCCCAACCAGTCGCAGCAGATGGCTGCCCCTCCCTGAGCCTGGTTCTGCTGGAGGTTCCTTCCTGTTAAAAGGGAGTTTTTCCTTCCCACTGTCACCAGTCGTCTGATTGTTGGGGTTTTTCTGTATTATTGTAGGGTCTTTACCTTAGAATATAAAGCGCCTTGAGGCAACTGTTGTTGTGATTTGGCGCTATATAAATAACATGGAATTGAATTGAATAATTATTGTTTAATTAATGGGTATAACATTTTAATGTTGCAGCTGGAGATGATTTAATTACTTGTTTACTATTGGATAGTTTTATCTATAATAATACAAGATCATATATTAGTAGACTGATCATTTAAAATCTGTAGCTAAAGATAAAAAAAATCTAGTGCAAAGTACAAGTTTTGTGTCTAAAATAAAGTAGAAACTAGCATTACTGCTGAAGTACAGTTTTAATGTAATTGTACTTTATCTGAGTAAATGTGTTAAGTTATATTCCGCAAGTAGTCCAGTCCAATGACATTGTGTGTAATGAGTGGGAGGAGGGGATGGGGGCAGTCAATCAAATACCATGCCAAAAATGAACAAGACAAGAGATTAAAAAAAAAAAAAGGTTTACAAGGTGGTTATTAGAAAACAGAACAGAAAGTACACCTCTGCTTCTAGTGTTTCAAAATGTATCACCAAGCACTTTATTAGGAACAACAAACAACTGCTGAGGTTGGCCTTACTTACCACCTCAAGGTTCTATATCTGTCACATTTTAAAATGCCTTTCTGTTCAGTACAGTTCTTAAAGGTGGTTATCTGAGTTAGCATATAGCCTTTCTGCCTACTAGTCTGAACATTCTCCTCCGACATCTATCAACAAGAATTTTCTGTCAGCAGAACTGTTGCTCACTGGATGTTTTTGACAAATCTTGAGAGTGTACTTGTTGCACCACTGTAAAGCATTTTCTTTAGACTGTTAAGGGGCACCCACACAGGATGTGACTAACAGCAATGCAACCAGAGACCACTGAAAGCCAATGGCATTCGGCAACTTTAAATAACGACGGACAAAATAACTGGTGGCAACATGAAGTGCACAGGTCCCGAGTTAAACCTTTCTCAACTTTGAGGCAAGCAATTGAAGCAACTACCAGTGAGAGCCAGGATACTGTTGATTGACATTTAACAGGGTAGTAAATATGTTAGAGGGTTATCAAGGCAACTGGAGCCTGGAAAGACCACTAGCGACAAACGGTCAACTTTAAGGCGAGGCATGACAAGTGAATTGCTCCCAAAGAGTTTTTTTTTCCCAAAGCCGGCATATTTTTTCAGCTATTTGCAATGGGAGCACCACGTTTGTCCAAGATGCTAAAAATGGCAGCAGGGTGATAAAGCACTGAGTGTCTTTTCAGCACTGTTGCTTTTTACCCAGCGGTCCAATCACAGTTGAGGGAAGGCAGGACAAATATTACACCAACCAGTTTACTTCCTACTTGTACATTGTACATGTTATTACTGCTGCCCTCTCAAATTCAGACCAACTGAACCACAGGAATTCCACAAATGACCAAAATATTAGTGTAACAATTTGTGATCTTTGCGACTACCAGTTAAGCAAAAGTCAACTAGAATCAAGTACCAGCAAAATATTTGTTCCATGGATAGATAAAAAACATTGTGCCTCCAAAGTACTCTCATGTGCTCCCGGCTGGACATTTTTAGAATTGCACCTGGCAATTTTTGAGTGGCAAAAAATGCCACCTCACAGCAAACATGTAAGAAAAGGCAACATTATCTGATGGGTCAAAAACTGGTGGGAGTACTACAGCAAACACTAACCTGTACAGTAGATGGACAGATGTTTTTTTCCACCTATAATAGAGGTCCAGTCAGACAAAGCAAGACATATCCATCATATTACTGCAATGAAAAATTTACATGTTTTTTTTTGTTTGTTTTTTTAATAACAACAATATAATTTTTGATTGACAAATAATTTTGGCACTAAATGTTTGTCAACAGCTGCGCAACGTCCTCTCCACTTGCATAGACTACTGATGCTGGGGCCTCTTTTTTTTTAATGTAAATCACACTTTTCAGCCATTTATGTTTATCTACATGTAAATACAAATGGAATGAATGTGCATCTGCTCAACCTTTTAATTTTAAAACCGTTTTTCAAAGAAGATTAGATGTTGAGAAAAGCCCGCCAGCCTTCGGTTATTCGACATTGAAATGTTTGCTGGGTTACTACTTCCTGCAGCTGCTTTACATTAGAAGCTTATGGTTTTTAAAATGGAATCAAAGCCAGTATTTTTAACAAATAATTAGGCCATTTAATGTTACTCTTAATAAATATTTGGCTAACTTTTTTTCCCCAGTTTTATACAGGAAAGTGAAGTGTATTTAACAGCTTCAAATCTCTAACAGAGCTGATAACCAACTTTTTACTGTGTCATTATATCATGTTGTCCATCCACATCCTCACTTTATTCACTTTCAAATTGTACATCCTATCCTATTAGTACATGTGGTGCCTGCTCGCTCTTACCCTGCATTTTTCCCTTAGCCTCCTATTGTATAAATATACAATTAACTAAAAAAAGACATCATTTGTTTGGCTCCGTGCGGTCCCCAAGCGTGTTGTTTTGGCCTCGTGTACAACACGGAGAGTGTTTGTTGGCGTTAACTAGCACATGTGTCGAAAATAAACACCTCGCTCGACAATGCTCCATTAATAACACGCCTTCGCTTTGTTGCCCGCTTGTTTCTGCTGCTGCTGCGTTTTGTTACTTTGCTGTCTTACTTTCACTGTCTTTTGTAGTGCCTGTGTGTGTGCGCGTGTGTACAGTAGCTTCATTGTGCATGGGTGTGTGTATAGGAGTGTATTTGTTGTACCTTGCTTGAAGTATGAATACAGAGATGTGAACAGATAGGAACAAAACATGTGGACAGTAATCAAAAGATGATCACATTTTAAACTTGAACTGTGGAAAAAGAATAGTGTGTGTGGGTGTGTGGATGTGTGGGTGTGTTTGTGTGTGTGTGGCCTCTTGCCTGGTTGTCTCTTGAGCAGCACTGACCCCCATGGTACCTATATGTACACAATAAGTATCTATAGAGGTGTAGCAGGACTAACTGTCAGCCATCAAGTTCATGAAAGGAAAGGCTTGCAGAATAGAAGTTTGCTTCTTTGCACATGTAAACTGTTTAAAATGAACTTGCACATGTATGTTTGTATTATTTGGATTATTTTGTGTAGCTGGCATTCAAGAAAAAATACCCAGAATGTCACAAGAAACCAATAACTCGCCCCCCTGCGAACCACAGAAGCATTTGAAACAAAAAAAGAGAGAGAGAAAACCTTTGCTCGTGAATATGCAAATATATCACAGAGGAGTCGGCACTCGTTTGAAGAACTGCTGCATTTGTTTCCAGCATTTAATGGTGCAAACAACTATTCTCCCTCTCTCACTGTGTCTGTCTCTCCACTTCTGTCTGTCTGTCTCTCACTCGGTCTGTGAGTGTGGTAAGCGGAGAGGATACAACTCACTCTACACCCAAGTTCCCCAGATGGATTGAGATTAGCAATGGAAATGGAAAATACATAATGCAATAATAATAATTCCAGTCAGACTGACAGATTTTGAATAACCAACTTTTTAAAAAATGAAAAAAAAAATTATGACATGGTCAACTTTTGAATTGTTGATGACTCCTGCAGTCTTCAAAGATCTCTTCCTAAACTATTTTAAGTTAAGAAACTTTAAGAAAGTTAAAGCTAAGAAAGCTCCTAAATGGCCCTATGGCAGTGCAGTGTAAACTTTATTACAAATTGTGCCATACAGTGTTGGGTTACTGTAACCACATCACATTTTCCAGTAACACAGTACTGTACTAAATTCAGTAATTACATTACAGTTACAATTATTGTGTTACTTGCGTTACAAAGGTCTTCGGTTAACTGCTTGCTGGGTGGATAGAAAGGGGAAAAAAACATGTCACAAACTTTCTTTCTTCCTGCGGACTTGCACTACAATCCGCTGATTTCACTGTGGAGGAAGAGGAAAATGGTAGCGCAGTCTACAGCTTTTCAGGAGTGGAGATATTGACATTATATTTACTTTTATTGCACAAAAGAACAAGAGCATGCTGGTAAGCTGCAAACTGGACAGAAACAACTGCATTATACTGCTAACACAACTTTGGCTCTTTGCAAGCATCTACACAGATAGCATGCTAACACAATACTAGCGAAGACTGAAAGAATGTGTCCTCATTAGGATAAGGATTTGTGTGTGGAACTGGTAATTATGTTTCAATATGTTTCAGGTCGGGACAAGTTGCTGCCCCAAGTGGAGGAGTTTAAGCATCTCGGGGTCTTGTTCACGAGTGAGGGGAGAGGGGAGCGGGAGATCGGCAGTGATGCGGACGCTGTACCAATCCATCGTGGTAAAGAGAGAGCTGAAAGTGAAGCTTTTGATTTACCGGTTGATCCACATCCCTACCCTCACCTATGGTCACGAGCTTTGGGTAGTGACCGAAAGAATGCGATCGCGGATACAAGTGGCAGAAATTAGCTTTCTCCGAAGGGTTGCTGGCCTCTCCCTTAGAGATAGGGTGAGGAGCTCAGGCATCCGGGAGGGGCTCAGAGTAGAGCCATTACTCCACCACATCGAAAGGAGGCAATTGAGGTGGTTCAGGCATCTAACAAGGATGCCTCCTGAGCGCCTCCTGGGTGACGTGTTCCAGGCATGTCCCACCGGGAAGAGGCCCAGGAACAGACCCAGGACACACTGGAGAGATTATATCTCTTACCTGGCCTGGGAACACCTTGGTGTTGGAGCTGGAGGAGGTGGCTGGGGAGAGGGAGGTCTGGGCTTCTTTGCTTGAGCTCCTAACCCCGCAACCCGGCCCAGAATAAGCGGAAGAAAATGGATGGATGGACTGCATTACTTTTAAGTAAACGAGTAATGTGTAATACATTACTTTTTTTCAACTTTGCCAACAACTTGTTCCCTTTAGAGGTGCCATTCATCATTTAGCCTCTTAACATCTACCATGTCACCAGAAACCATGTAGGGTTAGAGTAACAACTCCAACACTGGCATCGTGTTACAGTTTAATCTCTTAACATCCACCAGGTCACCAGTGAACCACCTGGTGAAGTGTGGGATTAGTTGCGCTTAGCTTCAAAAGTAGATGTTGCATTTCAAATCAAGTCTCTTACATTTGCTGCATTTTGGCCTTACAGTTCTTGTTATAAGATTTATAAGTTATAAAATTTCAGTTTGGCTATGCCAAATTCCTTAAATAGGGTTAGATGTGAACCTAACCCTAAAACAGGCCACAATAATTAAACAATGTATTGCTCTCTTTAAAGACTAACTATAGCCTCAAATACAACAAGAAGCCTTCCTGACAGCATACTTAACATAATAACTTAACAGGGCAGTGAGAGAGCAATAAAAATAAGAAACGTGGGTGCCTTGCTACATAGGTTGTGAGTTAGAGCTAGTAGCATTGATGTATTAAGAGAGCTGCCATTCAGCCTTGATGCCTTTTTTTTTTACATGCAAGGGTCACGACAAGAAGCAATTTTTTTAAACAGAAAGAAAAGGGAAAGAAAAGTCGCCTGCAGCACAGCAATAACAAAAAACACTAGCATGACTGTTTAGCATCAATTAGCTATATCATGATTTTGAGATATTTAATAATGACATTATCACCCTGCTGATATTTATTCATACAATCCAGTATATGGGCTGTACTCCCTAGACAGTTTAGATAGTTTTCTATTCCACAACAGGGCTAATATTCAGAGACAGATAGCCACACTTACATGTCATGTCAACATGCTAGCTCTGCTTATTAGCACTAATCCCAAGGAAAAGCCCACGCTGATGGGAATGCCCAACATTTGTCATTTGATCAAATGTCAAGGCTAAAGAAAAAATCAAAGCTTTTAAATTTCAAGTTGAAAGGACTATGGATATGTGTACCAAATTTAATTGCAATTAATCCAAAAGCTCTTGAGACACTCAAACACACATTTTACAGTGCTAAAAGACGCTTATCGTCATTGTTCTGACTTTTGTGGCAAGCCATCCAGTATTTCTGAAATAGTTCATCCTGATCAACATGCATACTGATAAATAAGCCCAACATTACCATTCAGATGACAAAAGTCAGAAGGTGCAGCACAGTGGGCTTGTGTATGTCTTTTTGGTGTTTGAAACAGGACTACCTATCTGTTATGTAGCTATCTATCTAGCTAGAGCTATAAAGAGTTTAGCACATTAGCGTGTTCATCACATCATATTAGTAATTCGATACAGTCTTCAATCCATCTTAGCACCATATTTAATCAGAATTTAAATTTCAGCCACAGAGTCATAATGTATGTGATCTTGTCTGTATCCTTCCATAGATTCTTTCTGATAAACTCTAGTTGAACCTCAGTTCCCCCTGGTTTAGACACCTCAATCCTCATATTTTGATAGACTACAGAGGTGGACGAGGACAAGCCCTGTCACATTTCATGAGCTGCTGTGTGCTGAGAGAGGAGGGCATCTGTCCACACAGCACAGGATATTCCTCAAATATTAATAATGATAATGAGGCAGGGGCCAACCAGGGCCCGGGGTCCACAACTACCCTCCTCTTATTAGAATAACCCCTGCAACACTCTCTCTCTCACACACACACACACGCACTCAAGTGAATATGTACATGAACTTGTGCACATGACAATATGATGGGCAATATGCACATATATGCACACGCAAATGCATTCAAGCCAACAAAGACATATTATTCAAAAGATGGATAATGTGAGAGCATGCAAACACACATAAATGGGACAGACATGCAAATGAGCACCCACTGGGACCAAGAAGAGGATTCCCCTCTGGCCAGAGAGCTCATACTCTCAATCACCCCCACCCCGCTCCAACTCTACCCTCCTGACCCATGTCACACACAATCAGCCTCCCAGTCCAACACACGCACACTTAAATTCTCACTGTCTGTTTCCAACACACCACATCATCTCCCTAGAAACGCTGTCTGTGTCTCTCCCACACATACACACACACACGCACGCACGCACACACACACACACACACGCACACAGACACAGACATGGCAGGTGCCCTACCTCACCCCTGGACCCCGTTGGTCATTAGTATGGAGGCCTGTCTGTGTTTGTTTGGCTTCTAATGGACCATTTAAATGCAGAATATTCACAGCAGACAGGGCCATCCTCGGGGACAGCGCACACTGAGGCCTGAATATGCTTCGGCTCCATTATCCTGGAGGAAGTTATCCTTATTATCATCACACAACACCACACTGACTGGCAATGAGTTAGCGCGCTCTGGCCCTCAGCTGGCTCTATCTGCTCTTCATGTGTTGCCGAGAATGGAGGGTTATGTTTGACCACCAACACCCACAGCGTCTGCAACACCATGCTTCTTCTTATTGTTGTCTGGACCATAGTTAATAGTATTATTAAGATTGCCTTCAGTATTCCTGTTGCACTATTTTGCATTTATAGATTGTCCCTTTGACATTACAGATTTACATCACACTAAAGGGATTTTACAGATTTACAAGTAATTTGAAAATTACATCAATTACATCAAAACATCAGCTTTTTTTGGGGGGGGTGGGGGGGTATTGTTAAAACAGCTAACATTTTACTTACTGAAAATACCATGACATTTCTAAAAAAGACCTGGAAGAGGAAAGGAAAAGACTCAAATAACTATTCACTTGGTTCTTCATTAGTGAAAACAATATGACCACCCCTCACAGGGCTATTTAGCAGCTCTGGTCAACTGAGGCATGGATTTTTTCAAGTGTCCTGAATGTGGATATTAGGAGCACACATTTCCTTTAATTCCTGTAAATTGGCCCTGGCAATACAATCGTCATCTATACAGTATATGTGTGCACTAATAATAAATAATAAGTAATAATTCAATTCAGTATTATTTATATAGCACCAAATCACAGCAACAGTCGCCTCAAGGCGCTTTATATATCTTGTAAGGTAAAGACCCGACAATAATACAGAGAAAACCACAACAGTCAGACAATCCCCTATGAGCAAGCACTTGGCAACAGTGGGAAGGAAAAACTCCCTTTTAACAGGTAGAAACCTCCGGCAGAACAAGGCTCAGGGAGGGGCAGCCATCCGACATGACCAGTTGGGGGTGAGGGGATAATAATCAATAATGCAATTGATATATTTATATTAATAAGGACAAGGCTATAATATTCAGCTTTATGTAAGAAATAATTATGGTCAGAGGCAATAGTAACATTGAAAGCAACGTATTAAGTTGCTGGATCTCAAATAAAAGTAAATCATAAAGTAATAACATTATTGCCGTAATATTTAATTATGTTTCAGATGTCAGGCATCCTATTAGGCTTCTGTTGTATCTTAATAAAATGTGAGCTCTGATATTGAACAGGCTGTCCTCTTTGGTTTTACTCAACTCAAAGCACTTTAAATCAACTTCACAGGCAAACAGACAATTAAAGAATCTTTGCTTTTGCAGCCAAAGATAATATTCACACCTCCTTTCAATATCTAATTTTGTTTAAACATATAAAGTTGCCATTTTTAAGTATGAGCTGTTACATTAGAACACATTTATTGTAAAACACCCTTTCTAGTATTTTTTACAATTAAAATGTAGTGTAATTTGTTAATTTTCCAACGGGGAAGAAGTTTCTGCCAACTTCTTCCAAGGTTGAAAGATGCTGCTCCTGCTCCACAGGCAGGAAAAGATTCCCACTGAGCAGAGTGAGTTTCAGCAGTCTCAACTGAAGAATAAGAGTGTTACAGTTTTCCCCTGTTACAACTGGGCCCGGCCTCTCCTGCTCACTGCTGCTATCCCATGGGCCTTACAGTTTTGTAGTTCCTTTACCCCAGTCATGATTTCAGTTGTCAAAGTTGCTCAGATCTTTACACCTGCTTGTTTCTTGTGTTTCAGGTGCATCAACTTAGCATCAACTTTTCATCCAATATACTGTTAAAAAAATTTAAGGAATGCTTTTTAATCAGAGTTTAGCATCAAGTCAGTTAAACTTCTGGGATATTGATCTGGTCAGTTAAGTATCAGAGGGGGTTGTTAATCGGTTTCAACTTTGGTGTTAATGAAATTAACAACAGGTGCACTAGAGGGGCAACAATGAGACAACCCCCAAAACAGGAATAGTTTTACAGGTGGAGGACACTGACATTTTTTTCCTTCTCATCTTTTCTGACTGTTTTTTCACTAGTTTTGCATTTTGCAAATTGTGTCTACTGGTAGCATGAGACGATACCTGAACCCTACACAGGTTGCACAGGTAGGCCATGTGCTTTTCACAGATGAGAGCAGATTCACCCTGAGCGTATGGAGAAGCCGTGGAAAATGTTATGTTGCCTGTAACATCGTTCAGCATGACCTGTTTGGTGGTGGGTCAGTGATGATCTTGGGAGGCATATCCATGGAGGGACATACATACCTCTACAAGCTAGGCAATGGCACCCTGACTGCCATTAGGTCCATCCATCCATTCTCTTCCGCTTATCCAATTCAGGGTTTTGGGAGGGCTGGAGTCTATCCCAGCTTCCATAGGGCAAGAGGCGGAGTACACCCAGGACAGGTCGGCAGTCTGTTGCAGGGTTAACAGAGAGAGACAGACAACCAACTATTAGGTATCGGGATGAAATCCTTGGACTCACTGTCAGAGCCTATGCTGGCGCAGTGGGTCCTGGGTTCCTCCTGGTGCACAACAATGCCCGGCCTCATGTGTTGAGAGTATGCAGGCAATTCCTGGAGGATGAAGGAACTGATACCATTGACTGGCCCCCACGCTCGCCTGACCTAAATCCAATAGAACACCTCTGGGACATTATGTTAAATCAGACTGTCCATGAGCTCAGTGATGCCCTAGTCCAGATCTGGGAGGACATCCCCAAAGACACTATCTGTTGTCTCATTAATTCAATTCAATTCAATTCAATTTTATTTATATAGCGCCAAATCACAACAAAAGTCGCCTCAAGGCGCTTTATATTGTAGGGTAGAGACCCTACAATAATAAAGAGAAACCCCAACAAT
>VUQS01033960.1:7413-25642 GCA_015108495.1 Heterochromis multidens
CCCAACCTTCTTGTCCAACAAGCCAGCTATTAACCTCTGGCCTTGTGTCTCTCCTCCCATCACAGCTGTGGTAATTAGGAGGTCAATCCAACCCTCTGTTATCATTTACACTACCATACACATGTACACACTTAACTGACATCTCTGATGGCAAATCTGTGCCATATTCATTGCAGTACAATAAAAAAAAATGTAAAAATTAGCAGCTTTACACTTTAAATACTTTTGTTGTAAGAAAGTCTTTGTAGGTAAAAAATGTAAGTAAGTTACAGAACAACTAATAAACCTGATAAGAACAAAATAGCTGAAATGAGGAAAACATCCTTTTGAATTTTTGTAATATAATAAACATTTCTGACTTTGCAAAGGAGATTATTTTAACTGCTTTGATGTCACGTCCTGAGATGAAAAACAAATGCTTCTTCCAAATTTGAAGTTTGAATATTAAAATGTATAAAGCTTTAGACAATGTATTGCTTAAGTAAAATGATCTGCAAAGTGTTCTCTAAAAGACAACAATTCAAAGACCTTCTGGATTATAAAATCTGTGATATGTGTGCTCTGTGAAAATGACTAAGTTCTACTGTAAATGTTCTATCCTATCTTATCTTTTCTGACCCATTCTTTGAAAACAAACAAACAAACAAATAATTAAATAAATAAGATTTGCACATTGTAATAATAGAGCCATAATTATCAAGACAGCAGTTTTGCCTTCACTGCCCTATTAGTAATTACATGTCATTTCACCAAATTGCAGAATTGTTAAATATTAATAAATGAATGAAAGCTTATACACAAACACACTCAATATGGTAATTTGATGCATAATTTCAGTGTGCATTGTTCTCTAATCAAGCATTTTAGAATATGTTCATCTCCATACTATAAGTACACACACATGCACACACAGCAGGGTTGACAGGACTGGGCAATGAGCTGTCAGCGCAGTTTCTCTTCATCACACAGGTCATTGGCTGATCCCTGTCTGTCTTCCTCTCTGCCTGTCTCTTTCTCCATCCTCCTTTTCTCTCTCTCTTTCTCCCTTACCCCTCCTCCTTATTCTCTGTGGCTCTTAAACACAACATACAATTAAAGTGTATGTGTGTCAGTGTCGGACCCTTGTTATTAGCACTTCAGCATAAATGGCACTTGGCAGAGAGCTCAATCACAGCTTCCTCCTCCTAGCCAAGCAATCAGAGGCAACAACGAGGTTGACATACAGTACATCTAGAAAGTATTCACAGGCCTTCACTTGTTCCACATTTTGTCATGTTATTGCCTTATCCAAAAATAGATTAAATTCATTTTTTTACCACAAAATTCTCCATGCAATACCCCATAATAACAAAGTGAAGCCATGAAGTCCAAGGAATTGTCTGTAGACCTCAGAGACAGGATTGTATCGAGGCACAGATCTGGGGAAGTATACAGAAAACTGTCTGCAGCATTGAAGGTCCCAATGAGCACAGTGGCCTCCATCATCTGTAAATGGAACAAGTTTGGAACCACCAGGACTCTTCCTAGAGCTGGCCGCTGGGCCAATCTGAACAATCGGGGTAGAAGGGCCTTAGTCAGCGAGGTGACCAAGAACCTGATGGTCACCGTGACAGAGCTCCAGCATTGCTCTGTAGAGAGAGGAGAACCTTCCAGAAGGACAACCATTTCTGCAGCACTCCACCAATCAGGTCTGCATGGTAGAGTGGCCAGACAGAAGCTACTTCTCAGTAAAAGGCACATGACAGCCCACCTGGAGTTTGCCAAAAGGCACCTGGAAGACTCTCAGACCATGAGAAACAAAATTCTCTGATCTGATGAAAAAAATGATTGAACTCTTTGGCCTGAATGGCAAGCATCATGTCTGGAGGAAACCAGGTACAGTACTGCTCATCTGACCAATATCCCTACAGTGAAGCATGGTGGTGGCAGCATCATGCTGTGGGGATGTTCTTCAGCAGCAGGAACTGGGAGACTAGTCAGGGTCAAGGGAAAGATGAATGCAACAATGTGCAGACATCCTTGATGATAACCTGTTCCAGGGCGCTCTGGACCTCGGACTGGGGCAAAGGTTTATCTTCCAACAGGACGACGACGCTAATCTCACAGCCAAGATAACAATGGAGTGGCTTCAGGACCACTCTGTGAATGTCACTGAGTGGTCCAGCCAGAGCCCAGACTTCAACCTAATTGAACATCTCTGGAGAGATCTAAAAATGGCTGTGCACCAATGCTCCTGTTCCAACCTGATGGAGCTTGAGAGGTTCTGCAAAGAAGAATGGGAGAAACTGCCCAAAAATAGGTGTGCCAAGCTTGTAGCATCGTACTCAAAAAGACTTGAGGTGCTTCAACAAAGTACTGAGCAAAGGCTGTGAATACTTATGTACATGTTATATTTTTGTTTATTTTCAGTGCCTTTGCAAGAATTTCAAACATAAAAACATGTGATGAAGATTACCCTGATATACATCAATGCATGGCAAGGTGAGAAAAATAATGATAGGCAAGAAAATGAACTTATTATTGGTCCAAAAATGTATTTTAAGGCTCATTCTCCTGACCATCCTATTTGAAAGAGAACTCCAAATAATGAGGCAGGAGGGGTGGCATCTTAAGACTGTCAAGCAGGAGAACATGTTCCCTGTCCCATTTTGGACCTTTGCTTTAATTTTTTATTTTTTGTACTTCGTTTTCCTTTGGTTTCAGGTGCTGTTTGGTTAGATTTAAGCACAAAAGCTATGTTTTTAGGTTTAGAAAAAAACCAAAAAAAAAACCATGGGTCTAACTAATGCTTTCCCAGCTCATTATTTAGGCCCATGGTTGCCCAAAAATGTACGTCAGCCAAACAAAAAGGAAAAAATCCTAGTTCGTAGATTCCCATCCTGTAATGAGCCTATCACCAATATACTGCATTGTATGATTATTTTATACCTTGGTAAGTGGATCTGTCTAGCAATTGTGTTATAGCAGGGTTCCAAATTATTTTTTCTAATTCAAGAAAAAGAGTTAAAGGCTACAACAAAATATGTACATAAAATGTACTACTTACTTTACTTACTTACTTACTATCTTTAAGCACAAGAGCAAAACAGATTTTACAAGCATGAACTGAATGGATGACAGTTTAACAGACAATTCATGGCTGACTGCAGTAACTCAGACACACAAACACTGGTTTAAACAGACACACACATACCACACCCTCTCCCACACTGCAGCAGTAAATATCTGAGATCTAAATCCTCTTCACAGCATTGCCTAATTACTCCAAACAACATGGTAGCTGATTAACTTGTAATTGCTGCTCTGAACGCAGCCTGTCCCTCTCTCCTCGTTAGGGTTATTACTGACTATAATTACCGCTAATGTGCAGAGAGCAACACACACAACCTCACATGTACACAAACATCCATGCAGGTGAATAGTAATACCTAAGCACCTGAACGCACATATCCTCACACAAACTCATGGACACACCTCACCAGGAGGATACTTAGTTTCTTGGAAACTGTGACTGGAGCACAAAGCAATAACAGTGAAATTTAGGCAACTAAATTCATTTTCAGTATGTTGCCTCATTTAACCATTGCAATTCACAGCAGCCAAACTCCTGTAATGGTATTCATATGTCACTTTGTGTCTCGCTGGTGTCCTTTAAAGCTCATCAAATCCCCAAATCTAAAATTTTGGCCTCGAGATCATGTGAGTGATGTCTATGACACGTTTAAGACCTACTGCTGTTTTCTCCTGAAGATTTGTGATTCTGAAAGTGCATTATTTTAATTTTACTTTGGCTTGATTGTGATGACAGAAACACACAAAAGGAAGCTGTCCAACAAAAAGAACACAAAGAAGGGAAAAATACATAAACCAAGTTTTTAAAAGGCATTTACTGCATTAAAAAAAAAAAATCATATTTCCAGAAATAATCACCCAAAACAATCTCCAGCAAAAAAATAATTATAAAAATGTATTTTTTCATGTTTTTTAGGGATGTTTTCAGTATATCCTGTCACCATACAGATCATATGCCAAATTGTTTTGATATTGTGCAGGAAATCAGATAAGTAGAGACATATGTTTTGCATTTCCATAAAAGCAACATTTGTAGAATTAACTATCTGCTTGTAAAACCCAAACAAGGAATTTAGAAATGCTAATCTGTTTGGAAACTTGTGAACCCTCAATGTGTTCCTGTAAACTGCAGAAAAAAAATTGAATTTATATTATTATTTGTATAAAGTAATTTTTGCTCAGTGTGAAGCAAATTCCAGCACTTGATCGTGATTTATGAAAATGAGTCCTTTTTGAAATCATAAAAAAAGGGAGCCGTTTGTCTTTCTGCACTATGCAGTACAGGGGGTTCTCTTCCTTCCTTCTGCCTCCTGTGTGTAAAAAGGCATTTGCGTGGATCTAAATCCGGCTTAATCATAATTTTCCAACTAAACTTGCTGTGGAGAAAGCTATGAGCACAAAGCTCCTTTTAAGTTCATAATCACTTTCTCCTTTAGCCGGGGATAATGGTACTACTTGTGGGAGATTTAGCCTACGTCTGTCTCTTTCTTTCTCTCTCTCTCCTCCCTGCTCTACCTCTCTGTCTTTCTCTGTTTCCCCCAAACACACTATCTCTCTTTCTTCGGACCATTAGTGATATTGCCGGGCCGCAGACCTCTGTGTTAAGTCACTTAATCAAAAGCAATGGGTTGAAAATCTTGTTTGGCCTCTTATGTCTGATTCATTCCTGCAGACAAGAGCAGCAGAGAGACAGAGAGAGGGCCTGGGGGAAATAAATGGAGAGCGAGACAGCTACGTAGAGGGCAGGGAGAGAAAGTGAGCAAGCCAGTGTTGATAGTAAAGTGAGATGGTAAGGGAGAAAGTGTGAGAGAAAGGAGAAAGGACATTAGGTGGTGGTACTATGTGTTATCACCTAAGCAGCAGCAGAAAAGGCTATCATTGGCTTCTTCACCCTCTGGGCGATGAGGAGGCCACTGTTCCTCTAACCACTTCTGACTACCTCTCATCCACACAAGCACATACACACACACGCGTGCAGACACACAGCTTCTCATTTTCGCTACTTTGTCTCTTTCGTGCTTCTCGCTGGACTTCTTCATTGGTATAATTTATAGATTTCTACAAATACTTTTCTGCTGCTAGCCTCTCACACTACAGTCTAAGTAAAATCTTCAAAATCAACAACAAAATGCATTATTCCTCCTGAACTACTGATGTTAGCCTTTTCTGATCTGAATTCTCTGTGATTAAAAATGTTGTTAATGCTATTTACAACCCTTGCCATAAGTGATTTCTGATCTGTCACCATTATCAGTAGATTTAGGCACAATTTTAATCATGGAAAAATCACTGTGGGTTTTTCCATGACTAAAATATGGTTGCTTTGATTAGGTTAGAGGGCTGTAATTATTATTGCCACAACAATGGTTAATAAGATTAAAACAAGACACCAACATTAACTTTTACCATTTATAAGAAATGGGAACATTTTAGAAACCAATCCATTCACCTCAAACAAAAATCACCAAACGTCTTGAATTGTTCATTTTGAGTTTCACTTTTTGAAAAAGCTGAATGAATGTGGATTTAATTTAAAGGGTCCAAGTTGCACTATTTGAAGAAAAGGTTTTATCCCTACAGATCAGTGCATTTTTACAAAAAAACTGTTTAAAGATAACGGTTAACCCACTATACCAACTTTCCTAACCAGATCTCACTGAACAGCAATTAAAAACTAAGGCTGCTGCTGCAAATTTGCTCTCACTGGACCAGTGGAAACATTTTTAAAAGGTAGGATGCTGTGACTGGACCAAACAGAATTGGACAGAATGCCACTGTAGGGCCTCACAAGTATAGAAGCAGGAACGTACAGGCATTGTGTGTGTAAAGGAGATGATGGGTGATGGAGGGGCTCTATGCTCCATAGGGGGGCAAATGGAACATATGGAGCACCAGACCTCTCCTACTGTTGTACTACACACACAGAGCGAGATAGATTTTATTTTCATTTATTAATTCAAAAGAAGAAAAGAAAAGTTTTCTGCAACTGACAGGCTAAATAATCAACCGTCTGTCTTGTGGAGGATGTGGAACAGAAGAAGGAGGAAACACGAAAGGAAATAGTCCTTGTATGAATGGATTAATCAATATAGAGCTATCGGGTTTTTAGTAACACATGCTGCTTATCCCACAGAATCAGAAAATGGCAATCTGTGAAATATACTATACATAGTATGTCAAAACCTGTACTTTTGAGACCCAGAACCTATATTATGCTTTTATGGTTTGGAGAAGCAGACGAACAACTGAATGGAAAAGCATCACTTGATTCCCCCATGCTCAACATTATACCTTTAATGCACTCGCAAACATCTATAAAGCTTTTAACATCAATACACTCTAGGACTTTGTCTTAGTTGAAGAAGTTAATACGAGCTTTTTTTTTTTTTCAAAAGTGGAAAACTGCATAAATCTGAAGATCGATAAGATGGTTTAAAAGTCATAAGTGAATTGAATTTTCTTAATTATAGTAAAAGTCATAAAGTGGGGATTTTGTTTTGAATTACCCTATGATGCACATCAGGGTCAGAGAGTAATCTCTCACCTCTTAAGACGATCGTAGTTTTCATTTCCTAATTGAGAGAGAGAGATGGATTGAGGGATAGATAGAAAGCAGAGATGGTGGAGGGACATTGGTGGTTTAATAGCCTTTTATTTCATGTTCTTTTTTCGCCCATCATTCTTCCCTGTCCCATATGTATGAATGTTCAAAGTCTCTTGGATTTGGGACACTGCATTGTGGAAATGCACAGTTAGCAGTACTACTTAGTAAAAGAAAAATAAAATCCCTGTCACACCAAAGCATTTCTCTTTTGGAAATGCTCAGTTAAGAAGAAACTGAAAAGCAAAACAATATGTTAAAATTCAAGATTCAAAATGAATTCAAGCAGATTTTCTTTATAAGTGAATCGACTGATAGAGTAAGAACGAAGTGTATGACAGTGAAAATCTTAGATGTGCTTAAAAAATGGACAGCAATAATATTTTCCACAATTTCTGAATAACACCATACTATATATGATTTTTATTGCATATTGAAATTCAAATTGACCAAATGACATCACTCATCCTAAGTCTGAAAAGCAATGGAAAAAACAAACAAACAAACAAACAATGACCTGTTTGACACTTTCAATTGAGAAAAAAGTTGTAGAAATAATTTATAATTTATATAAAAACCTTCAGCTTACCACTACTTTTAGTGATGTTTGTCTCAGGAAATTGAATAAGAATGATTGTGCTTCATTTTCACCCCTTTTTCCCTTATGCGTGTGTGATAAAACATGTGTTGCTGCAAGTGTTGCTGAGGTTTGGCTACTTCACATCAAACGCACTCCAGCACCTGTACACACAATCAGCCTCTTTGCGCTGCCACAGGTGTATGATATGAACGCACTCTGTTATGCACACCTCTCAGACATTGAGAAGACACAATTCAATTAAAAGGCAGACACATGCACACATTTATATGCACTCAAACCTATCCATCCAACCACCAACCAATCACCTAATACAAAAATTATGGCACACACACACGCACTCTTAAAGTTGATATTCAGCTGTGTTGCGAATGCTTCTCAATTCAATTAAGATACACAGGAATATATCTTTTGATCTCAGTATTGGCTATCAGGAACACACACCTGATGCTAGCAGCAATAGTGGCCTCATTGTCTGCAGCACAATGCTGCTAAAAGCTCACATCATCTGGCTAGCGGTAACAACAGTTTTCAGGCAATAGTGCTATTTTCAAAAGTACAACAGAGGAGCATACTGCGAATTCAATTATGTTTCATTGTATTTCATATTTGTGTGCCTCTTTGGAGTTACGTTCAGCCATGTTATTACATTTACACATTAAGCGTCTGTGGTGCCTCAATGCAGACAAATGCCATTTTCATTTGATAATGAGCTTTCTCCATATTTCAGAATCAAATTGTAATGATGTACCTAATGTAACATAATCTTGTGTTTCATTTGAGTAATTAGGTGAAAAAAAGGACCTAACCAGAAACTAGAGTATAACTGTGTATAAATGACCATGCTCATATCATCTTCCTGATCAACAAAATAGTGGTATGGTCATTCAGCACAGGCGGCCGTTACAAGATTTAAATCAAAAATGATGAATGTAGCTTCTGGTTTTCTTTTAAAATTTTAGTGAAGTGTTTCACAAATACATAAATTCCTTGCTTGCAACATTTCTGTAAGAGAGCTAATATGGAGTTCACATAAATCCTTAGATCCTAGATCAGAGCCTTAAGGGAAATCTTCTATTTACATTAGTGGAAGAATTACAATTAAGAATACAGTCATCAGTCACTATGATAGGTACACCTGTTCAACTGGTTGTTAATGCAAAAATGTATTCAGCCAATTACATGGCAGCAACTCAATGAATTTAGGTGGCAGCCAGTTGAAGTTTAAACTGGGTATCATAATGGGGAAGAGAGGTGACTTAAGTGACAAACTGCTGATCTACTGTCCATCCGTTTATGACCATAGCATACCCATCTTCTGATGGCAGGATAATACACCATGTGACATAGCTCAAATCATCTCAAAGCGGTTTCTTGAACATGACAATGAGTTTACTGTACTCAAATAAAACACATTTTGGATGTGGCGAAATAGGAGATTCACATCACAGATGTGCAGCCAACAAATCTGCAGCAACTGTGTGATGCCATCATGTCAACAATCCATGAATCTATGCCATGAAGTATTAAGGCACTTTTGATGGTACAAGGGGGATCCAAAAAGTTAAAACCATTATGGGATAATTTTCTGTTGTAGATTCTCACCTTTGGGATCAGGACCATACAAGTTGTCTCTGAGTATTTAGGTAATATGTTCAAGGAATTTCAGAATTTCAAAATTAACATAGATTATTACAATAAAACTAAAATAATTTTTTTTTAAAGTTTTATTTAAACAAAAAAGTTTTTTTTTATTAATTAACATTGGTGAGGAAACTCTGTCTGGTATGAGAGCATTCTGTCCTCAGCATAAGAGTCTCAGCCATCACATTGGCAAGGAAATGACATTTTTGATTGTAGTGCCTGTTTTGTGTCTCTCTGCATGAATACACAGCTCTGGATTTTGCATATGTAAGGTTAAAGTGGCGAAGCTCAATCCGCTGTATTCAATCCTTAAAAAAGACATTTCCTCTTTCCCCCTGAGGCTGTGGGGGTTGAGGTAATAAATGGGGGGGCATAATGGCATCTGTGCATGCATACGTGCACATTTGAGCACATTATATGCATGCAAAATCATTTGTGTGCATATGCGTGTGCGTTATTCCCTGTTCATCTGAATGGGGATTCATTGGGCAGCCATTTCAAAATTAAATGCTTTTGGTCTGGCAGATTGCTTTACGTCTCTGTCATGTTGTTGTGAATGGGATGCAGCCTTTGATGGATATAAGGACTGACAGGAGAGCCCCCTGCACACACACAAACACACACACACACACACACACACACTACTTTATTCATTTTCACCCTCATTCTTTCCATGACACTGTCACCAAGTTTCACTCCCTTACCTTGTGTCTTTTGTCCTTTCATATATCTGCCTATGTTTTTGAAGATCATTTCAGTACAGCTCCTATTGCCAAGTTTACAAGAGAAACCACTGATAAGAAATGCAATAAAAAAGATAAATCACTGCATGCTTTTTGGTGATGAGCTTGCTTAGACAAGAAACTTTTCAGTTGTTTCTGATTTCTTTGTTCACTTTAAAAACACACGTCAAGAGACAGTAAGCATCCTAATTCTGCAACTGAGTTTGATAACATTTAAAAACATTAAAACCAGAAACAATTTTAATTTTGTGGTATAAAAACTTTTGGTTTCTTTTTTTCTATTTCAAAAATTTTTTCAACTTCTTGTTACCTTCAATCAAGTTTCCACAAAGTTCCAGTTTTGCTCCTTCTTTCAGGCATGAGCTTTGCACATACAGACATATACACTGCAGTCAGGAACTACTACTACTAATAAGAGATCTACAGATGGTCCTCTCAGATATCCGGCACACATTTCCTTTTCCAAAACCAACTTGTACAGAGTTGGTTTAAGAACAATATGCAAAACTTCCAGACTTCCCTAAGTGTTTGTTCCTGCGTGTGTATGTCAGTCATGACTAAACATAATCAGTCCTGTCTGAATTTCCTGCTCTGTGACAGTCTGCATCTGCCTTCCTAGTCCACGTCATCTGTCTGCCACATGCACACACACTCCTTCATTTCCTACAAGAAATATCATTCTTAACTGTGGGAATAAATATCCCAGTTACTTTTAGGACATTACTTCATTATCTGATGATGCATAAAGTTTCGGTGTGCTGCTACTTTGACAAAGACAATTAAGTTAGCTGTTTCACATGCTGCTAAACTCATACGGTAGTTTCTCTCATTAGTTATCTACTGTGCTTTGTTCTTGTTCTTGGGTATTTTTAAGTCATTCTGCAGAAGAGCCAAGATCCCTGAGGTACTCAGATCTCTCCACCACTTTTTATTTCATTACTTAACTTTAAAAGATGGATTTTCAACTCATTTTGATTTGTTTCCATTAACTTTCACAGCTGATGAAGTAGCTACTTGATTTGTAAGAGGATGATCATTATTTCATCATTATTATTTCATATATTTAGCCCCTTTTTGTGCATGAACACTCAAAGTAGTCTTTTTTTTTTTAAACAAAGACAACGAATCTGTCAGAGTGAACCTGTAAGGATAGTCAATCAAATGGTGCCAAAATGCAATTAATGCCAATTAAATATACAGATTTGACTGTGGTCTGAGACAGAAATGCTATTTAATTGAGCAGGAAAGTTTGATGAACAAGATCAGGAGTAGGAAAATATCTACTTTTAGGCTGCACTCACCAGCACAACAAGCTGCGAGTGCTATTCTATTTTGTGATAAAAGCTATTTGTATTCCTGTCTCACACACACTCTTTGACTCCATGTGCATATGCACTTTTTAGTTTTACATTTGTGTGTGTGTGTGCGTGTGTGTGTGTGTGTGTGTGCGTGTATGCATGTTGGATGGTGTCTCATTCACCTCAGATGCTAGTTTTTTTTTCGCCTATGAGCAGATGAAAGCCACTGAGAGGTAATGGAACCTCTGTTGAGATGAGCCAGCCAATCTGCAGCTTGCACAAATACATCTCGCGCACACACACACACACACACACACACACACACACACACACACACGTGCGCCTACCCAATACATTTGCATCTCAAGTGCCAAAGCAGCTAGCTAGCTAGTGAGACAATTCGAGTTACCATTCAAATGAAGGCAGTGTTTGTGTGAGCCCCGGAGAGTGAAAAAAGCAGAGAATGGTTTTTTTTTAGGAATATGCAAATTCTGCTCTGCATGGGAAATCTTTCTTGAAATGAGCTTTCTATTTGGGGAGCTTAAATCAACAATCACTTTGCTTCACTGATGTGAATTGAATAAGTTTTGCTTCTGCCGATGTTTACATTTAAAACGTGGCCAGAGGGGCTTAAAGAAACACTAAAAGAAAACAAGACTAAAAGACAAGAAAGAAACAAATCTTCGCTGAACCCTAAGACTGAAAGTAAGAGAGAACAGCTAGCTCTCTTAGAGCACAGGTAGCTCTGCTGTGTCCTTTTAAATAAATTTTAAATCAAACCATCAAGATTTGACTGAAGTGCAGACATTATCCTTTAAATCAGTGAATTGCAGCCATTTTTAATACGTAATCCCCAATTTTCAAAAGCTCAAAATTATTAGACAGTTCAGTTTTGTCTTCAGTAACCGAAAACCATGTTCTATTGAGTTGAGATCAGGCGACTGGCTTGGCCACTGAAGAATATCGCTTTTCTTTGCCCTAAGAAACTCTCGGGTTGCGTTTGTAGTATACTTTGGATCATTATCCATTTGCACTGTGAAGCTCTGTCTGATCAGTTTTGAAGCATTTGGCTGAATCTGAGCAGAGAGTATAGCTCTGTACACTTCACAATTCATCCTGCTACTTCTATCAGCAGTCACATGATTAATAAACCCTAGTGACTAGCGATTCCATTCCATACATACCCATGCCATTACATTACCTCCACCATGTTAGTTAGATAATGTGGCATGCTTTAGATCATAAGCTGTTTCTCTTTCTCCATACTTGTCTCTTCCCATCATTCTGGTGCAAGTTAATCTTGGTTTTTTCTGCCTAAACATTATTTTCAGAACTGTACAGGCTCTTTTAGATGTCTTCTGGTAAAGTCTAATTTGGCCTTCCTGTTCCTGAGTGTAACCGATGGTTTGTAAACCCTCTGTATTTACTTCATGAAAGTGTCTCTTGATTGTAGACCTTGACAATGATACACCTACCTCCTCAACATAGTTCTTGACTTGGCCAGATGTTGTAAAGGGTTTCTTGTAACCAAGAATGTACCAGATTGCTTATTTGGCTACGCTTGGAGGTTTTTTTTTCTCTCTCTGATGGATTCATTTTGAATTTTTCAGCCTAATGATAGCTTCCTTCCACTAACACCAACATCTTTTTAGATTGCATACTGAGAGTTCCAGTGAACAACTACCAAATACAAGTTTAACACTTGAAATCAACTCCAGATCTTTTATTTGCTTAACTTGTCATGGAAAAATCAAGGGAACAGGCCTCACCTGGCCATGAAACTGCTTGTTAGTAAATTGTCAAATTACTTTTGATCTTCAGCAAATTCAGGGGAGCTATGTATAAAAATAGCTTTGATTCCTAAAAGAGTTAATGGAAAAAAAATAAACCTCTAGAATTAAATCTGAGAGTCAAAATCAACTGTGGTGATATACACATGCAAAATTACAAAAATGTATTAATTGTCCAAATACATATCAACCTAACAGTATATACAGGTTTATAAGCCCAAGCAAATATGTCCATTATATTTCAGTACTTTTTAACAATTGAAAATTGACAGACTAGAAGTTAAATAAACTTGAAAAAAAATTGCATCTTTGATGTAAACAGCAGCTTGTGGTTTTCTTCATACTGTGTTCATGTTTTTTCTCCCTTGAAATCTCAGAATGTTGTAGTCTTAACTACAGTAGCTCACTCATAGATGACACTAGCTTCCAAACCTTATTTGAAACAGATATCAGTTAACCATTCAATAGTCAAAAGAAGGAAGGTGGGGTTGGGGGGGTGGGGGGATAAGTACATCCACAAGATGCACAAACAACCGTGCTGCTGCTGAATGAAAACATTTTTTCACATTAGTTTTTGACTTTACACAACACAGCAATAGTGTCGTTATACATCTGTAGCAACATTTAAGCCCCAGACTGACAGTCAGATGGATGATGAGAGGCTTGGGAGTGATGCACCGTCTTGCTCTAAACAACCTCATCAACATGAATTTAAAACATAGTTAAAATGTCATCTGCAATATGAAATATTTTAAAATCTCCACTGTAAAGCTCATTCTGAATCAACATAATACTTAGCACTATAATTCTGTCATACAGCTCTGTTTCCCTAAGAGAAAGTTATTACAATGATTTGTTCAAGGCATTGCTCCCATAGTACCAGTGTGCATGGGTGTGTGAGTGTGTGCATCTGAGACATTAGCGTATCCCATGCTTGTACTCTTGCATGTACATAGACTTGCATGTGCATACATCTGTGAAAGTACATACAGGACTGAGCATGAATCTATTCATGTACTGTGGTGTGTCTCTGTGATTTCGAGTCAGAGAGAGGGTGTGTTTGTCTTCGTTTTGTTCTACAGTATATGGATCATAAAGCACACCTAAAGCTGAGATGGTCAATGGAAAGCGGCTACAGCCGACTCTCTAAACCTTATAGCTATCAGATAAACTAGTAGAGAGACGTGAAAGTTGGAGAAAACACATTGCAGCAGATAACATGCCAATGCTCTCACTCATACACTGTGGCACCACTCTATCCCTCAAATCCCTCATCATAAAAGTTACTTACGGCTGTTTTTAAACTCATCCCAGTGCACTCTGGCTGACAGTTCACTAACTAATGGGTTAAAGTAGCAGGCAAGAGATAAGCCTGACCTCAAGCAGTTGGCCAAAGATGAGACTTCACAGCAGTACTGTAAAAAACTACAGAGTGTAATATACTCTATTGGAAAAAACTGAAAAAAAGTGCCAAGTTCTTCCAAAAGTGAAGGAAAGGAACACCTGGTGCTTTTGCACATTTGTGTCTTGACAATCATAGTAGCAGCTTGTTGGCCTTGAGCTCCCAAGTACATAGCTCGTGGCTATAATATACTTTGCATGTTGAAGCCAAAGGCATTTTTAACAGAAGACATTTTTAAAAGTCAAATTATGTAAAGCACAAATGTACATAATAAAACTGACAGTGCCTGGCACTGTGCCTGTTTTTTGGTTACACCTGTAGCTTTTCCACTACAAGTCAAATCATCTGCTGTGAAAAAGGCCCATTGCCAAATCTCATCCTCCCGCATAACAACAATTAGCAACAAATACTGGCCATCCAGTGATTTTATGTGGAGTATTTACATATGTAACTCAGCATATCTGTGCATTGTTTACTTTTCCATTAGTACTTACATAACTTTTTTAGTTCCAACTGTAACATTAAATCAAACCACAACTATATCTTAATATTTAAATATTAGTTGCCTTTGTCTGAAGACTGACTGCTGAACTAACAAGGTAAACGTGGGAAATAAAACACAGCAAGTTGTCATGTAAAAGAAAACACTCACTGAGTAAGAGAATGAAAATACTGGAATACCAACTTCCTATTTAGATAATAAAAATTCATAGTCTCCCCACCTCTAACATCTCTTTACCTCCTCCATTCTTGCTCTCTCCATCCATCCCACCCCCTACCACCACCTTACAATCTTACCCCTTTCAGTGGTGAAGCAATCTCGCAGCAGTCACAGCCTTCTCTCCCTGCAAAATTAATTTGACAGGTTTGCATTAAGGCACCTGATCAATACCCACTTAGAGCTGTGAGGGCTAAAGCCAAGAAAAATAACACACCGGCCTTCCCTCCTCTCCCTCTGTACCAGATGAGAAAAAATGAATCTTGGCCACTCTTTCTTTCAACCCCCCCGCCCCCACTCCCCCAAATCGCTTGGCAGTCCTAAGCCCTGCTCTCTATCACACACATACAGACACACCCTCAAATAAACACTCACACAGACACATGAAAGCACACAAATGAAAGGAGACCAATATACAGACACACACATGCACTTTCAAGCGTCTCTATCACCAGGCTGACCCCTTGCCATTGATCGGCAGCCGTTAAGTTGACAAAGGGCCTAGGAGGTGTGTGTGTGTGTGTGTGTGTACGCGTTTGTCTGCTTTGTGATTTTCACTAGGCACTTAAAAGGGGAACAACCAACTATACAACCTTGATAGAGTCAAGACTGTGCGTATGTGATAGAGAGCCCAAAAACAGTATAATTTGAATCCAACTGAAATAAAATATGGAGTTCACATGTAGTGCATCTGAAATAGGATAAGAGGAGGCAAAACATAAGAAATAAACAGATATATTACAAATAATACCTATACAACCAATAATCTGCATCTATTTGATTCTCAGTTTTCTTTATTTAATCCCTGAGATAATCTGTTAGATAATTTTTGCTTAAGGGCAAATAAGACAGTTAGAAATTGTCCCCAATGGAAGAAAAACAAACATTTCAAAATGAACATCCCTGTTGTCTTGGGGCTGATGGTTATACTGGGAGCAGAGGACCAAGCAAACTTAAAAGTATGGACCAATGCAAACATTTCTACAAACCCTTCGAATTGGGACAAGTAACTCCTGCACTTATCCCTTTCTTTCCTCCTCATCCATCCGTCACTGAGTCTTCGAGGGCTATCCCATCTCATCCAGGCAGAAATCAATACCTGGCCCCTGAGACAGGTCCTTGATAAACAGCAGGGAGAGAAACATGGGCCAACCTGCAGAGCTAAAGCTCCCTCCTCACTTCCCACACAATTCAAAGTAAATTAACTCACCACTTTTCATCCAACTTCATCCAACCAACAGCAGAGGCCTTCATCCAGTGTTTCAGCCCTCAAGGTCACAGTGATGCTTCAATCCTGGCCATCATTCATTCAAATGCACTTTCACACTCACTTAAGAGTTTGCAATCTAACATGCGCATCTACAGAGTGCATGTGCATCATAGGTGTATACAGCGTCTCCTCAACTCCAGCCAGAGGGATTTACTGTATACTCATCAAAAAATAGTGAGCAATATTTGAGTAAGGCTGCAGTTAATCATCTTGCAGTCTTTAATGCTATCTGTGGTGTTTACTGTGGAGGCAGATTTTGAACCTTAACTTTAGACTTCACAGAAATGCCCATCTTAATGTACTATATGATCCATATAACAAAAATGAGTCCACTTCTGTGCAATACCACTAAAATGCGTCAATGATTTAAAATTGTTGCACCTCACAATAACTATTTCTTTTAAATGTACAGTCTGGCTTAAATTGTATGTTAAAATACACACACATGTACACACATAACTTTTTGACAATTTTGACTAATTTACCATTTTTGAAGTGTAGTGCAAGAGTCAGGAAATAAATATCCACTCTCTTGGCTCTGTGAACCTGTGGTAGAGAAAGTATTGAGATTTAGAAAGTAACAGTGCTACAATATACAATACATTATCATTACATGTTGAATATTGAAAAGATCAACAAAATAGCTTTATAAAATATATCTTGATTCAGAAAGAGTGACTGTTACACCAGATTTTATGGTAGTTTGACTGGTACTTATATAACACCTTTTTATTCAATTTGAGGACTCATTCACCCAATCACACACACATTCCATACGGTGCTTTTATCTATACTTAAGCACTTTTTACTAGCATGCAGACACACACACTCACACTCTGATGGATGCATTGGGATTCAGTATCTTGGTCAAGGACAAGCCGGGGATTGATCCACCAACCACTGGTAGACAACCCACTCTACCACCTGAGTCATAGTCACCCCCTTTTATCTGGTTAATCAGCAGCAAATTCTCTGTAAAACCTGTTAAATCTATTATATTATTACTACAAATTAGTTATTATGCAACATGAACATACACTGATTGGCCACAATGTTAAAAAGTGCCTAATTTTGTGTAGATCTCCCTCTCACTCCAAAACAGCTCTGAACATTTAAGGCAAGTACCACTAGTGGTGTTCTATGGTGTCGGCCATCAGGGTATTGTAGAAGACCCTTTGGGTCCTGCTGGATGAAAGAAGGGGTCTACATGGATCAAGTTATTCCGACACATCTTGATCAGTCTGGGATATTAACAGCTAGAAATATGGAGAATTTAGACATCATGTAAATGTTTTGGGCTCTTTGTCATGTTGTTCAAGTTCACCCTACACAGATTTTCTGGGTGTTGCGGCTGCTGCTATTGGGCTTTGTAATGAAGGGGTGTGCTTGGTCTTTAAGTGGTGGTACCTTTCAGCAAAACACTGCATTGTAATCTGAGCAGTGTTGTACACTTTGATTGCCAGTGGTTTTATTGTTGTGGCCAATCAGATTATATATCAATCGTATATAATACACTGTATTGCCAAAAGTATTCACTCGTCTGCCTTCACATGCATATAAACTTGAGTGACATCCCATTCTTAATCCACAGGGTTAAATATGATGTCGGCCCTCCCTTTGCAGCTATAACAGCTTCAGCTCTGGGAAGGCTTTCCACAAGGTTTAGGAGTGTGTTTATGGGAATTTTTGACCATTCTTCCAGAAACGCATTTGTGAGGTCAGACATTGATGTCAGACAAGGCCTGGCTCGCAGTCTCCACTCTAATTATTCCCAAAGGTTTGAGGTCAGGACTCTGTCCAGGCCAGTCAAGTTCCTTACTTACTCATCCATGTCTTTATGGACCTTGCTTTGTGCACTGGTGCGCAGTCATGTTAGAACAGGAAGGGACCATCCCCAAACTGTTCCTATAAAGTTGGGAGCATGAAATTGTTCAAAATGTCTTGGTATGCTGAAGCATTAAGAGTTCCTTTCATTGGAACTAAGGGGCCGAGCCCAACTCCTGAAAAACAACCCCACACCATAACCCCCCCTCCACCAAACTTTACACTTGGCACAATGCAGTCAGACAAGTACCGTTCTCCTGGCAAATGCC
>VUQS01033962.1:0-18609 GCA_015108495.1 Heterochromis multidens
TATATATTTATTTGTATAAAAAATGATTAAAAAATTTTCAGTTTATTCATTGTATATTACAAAGAGGACTGTAGTTCCCTTACAATTTTCAGAGTCAGCTATATTCATTCTTATGACACTCAATATATTTTTTTTTTTTTCGTGTCACCTACAACATGTTGAATAAAAGCAGAACATTGCAGGAACCATTGCAGACATTTTGTTGCACGAAACTAGGAAAAATGAATTAAACTAAAGTTAAAAAAAAGTTTAAATGCTGTGCTACAGTCCTATTAAAAATATCCAAGCAATAACAATGAAATTGGCTCACACTGGATCCTTCAGGGATACAGTGGGATTGTCTTGAGGACAATACCAGTCCTGGTTAAGCATCATGGCAACCATCATCTCCAGAACACAGAGATTCAATGCACGTACAGTTAGTCCTACTTGTATAAACATGAAAAAGAATGTGGGATGTGCTAACCCTCGATATTTGAGCATTAACATGGTCAAACAGTCTGCTCAGGAGTTATTTTCTCAGCCAAAGGTTAACAAGCAGCAGAAGTTGTAGCACGTGCTTCCCCAGACTACCGGTTTCCGCCATATTTGGATGTCCAGTCGACCCTCCCGTGGACAGGCTGCACAGCAGGAGCTCTGGTCAGGAGGTTTCCAGAGGTTTTCCCCAGTGCTGAATAGCTGCTGCCCTTCATCTGATTGTTGTCTGTCCTTCTTCTCCAGCCCTCATAATCTAGAGAAAAAAAATGTCTGTCTTATTTATATATGATGTTAAAAAAAAAAAAAACTACAGCAACTATTTGAAAATGGCAATACCTTCACCAGTTTCTCTTAATGATGAGTTCGATATAGGGTTGAGCTTTGCAGATTTTGGGTTGTCTTTTTTATTATCAGGAGAAGAAGAAAGATTTACTGAAAGAGTGAAGAAAGGGAAGAAAGAAAGGAAATATAGTCCCAGTAAGTGTAAGGTAGGTTAAAACAGAGGAAATGAGAGAAAGGGGTACAGGATGATCATACAACAGCAGAGTTAAACTATAATACCAGTATTAATACTTATGATTAGGATTTGAGATATGTGGGAAAGTTTTGTTTTTTATTTTTCTCTTAGAGCAGCATAAATGATTAAAGGTAGCTGGCAACACTCTCAGAAGTCATTTTGTTGGCTTTATATAGATGAAATAGGTATTTACTTGCGTGCTGGCCAGCCAAAGGGGCAAGCTGGATCCTCTGTCCCACTGAGCCAACCTCTTTCTTTTGAAATGAAGAGATGTAACCACCAGAGAGGTTGTACTTGGTACTCACAAAGTTCCCTTTAAGAAACAAAAAGACAGAATTCAAGCAAAGGTCTGAAATTTGTGTGTATTTTATTTCAGAGTGGCATTCGGTTTATGTAATAGTCGCTAAAATGCGAACATTTAAAACACAAAAAACGGATTTTGAAAACAGATCTTCTCACACATGGCTTTACGACCACTAATTATATGTGTGAACACGTGTGACGTACTGTAGCTGTTGCATAAGCAACAGCTACGAAGGGCACAAACAGAGGGATAAGGTCAAAGGATTGTCAATCAGCATTTCAAAGAACACCATCAAGTCCCTCCACCAGCAGCCACAGATTTTTATCTCCATAATTAGTCAAAAGCTTCATTGTTCCCTTAAGATGTTGTGATTGTAGTATCATTTATCTTCTGTTAAGCAACTGGTGTTCTTCGTTCTCATGTTAACCTGCAATGTTTACACCCTAGTTTCATGCAGAGCTTTAAGCGCCTGGTTTCTTTCACATGCAAAGTCGCTGTTTGAATACCTGAAACTTGCTACATCACCATCAGCCACCACCCTGGTTGTTGGTTTATTTGATTTTACCCTCAAGCTATTCTATATACCACCTTCAGAAAGTTTGTAAACAAAGCCATTTTAGCACCCCAAATAACTAACAAGACTGCAATATATATATATATATATATATATATATACACACACACACATATATATATATATCTATATATATATCTATATATATCTATCTATATATATATAGATAGATAGATAGATAGATAGATAGATATATAGATATATATAGATATATATATATAGATATATATAGATATATATACATATAGGTATATATAGATATAGATATATATATATAGATAGATATATATATCTTAAATACCTTTGGAGAGATCAATTTTCTCCAGTATTCTTTCTTTGACAACAGTTTTCTCTGGTGGGCTATCTGAAGACTTTGCAGCAGTCTCTTCTAATCACAAAAAAAGTAGAGTTGGAGGAGATGCATGGAATCAGAGAGAAAGGAGAAAAGACAAACAATGAAGTAAGGACAAAGAAGGGAAAGAGAAAGTATTTTTGCTTTTTTTTTTTAAAAAAAAAAAGCAAAAATACTTTTCATGCTAAATAAGACATTTTCATGCAGAATAGGTGAGCAGCATTAAAACAAATAGTGCTAGGAGAATGGATGGGGGGTGCAGTTGCGAGCCATTTAGGGAACACTTGATCTTATACCTACAGTCTTAATCTCATGAATAAGCAATGGAGAGGTAGAGACGAGGTAAAAAGAAGAGACAGGAGTAGAGAGAGAAGAAGAGAGCACATGGGGACGCATACTGTGTGCCTGCCTACATAACAATTGATTTATGGTGTCCTACCTCTCCAAAGTCGCACATACTTAAACTCACTAACGCTTTATCATAACTAATGATCAGGTGATACTAGCTGCATCAGCAGCACTTAGAGCCTTTGTGTCAGAAAAAGGATACTGTCGTATTATGTAACACAAGGTGAATTTGACAGCCGCCAGGTTTCCACTGCAAGTCATGGTGTAGTCATTATTTAAATCTACTGACTGAGCAGGTTTGTTGTCTAATTTTGTTGCCAAAACTAATGCTTTAACATTATATTTTTTGTATGTGGTTTGTAGTTTTCTGTCTTTGAACATTGAAAAATAGTACTATTTACTAACTAGCAGCAGAAAAAACACAGAGTTTTCTTTTCTTTAACCCAAGCCTTTCAAGTCCTTTCTACATTACCAGATCTACAAGCTGTCGGGCTGCTTGCTAGATATAATTTCTTCAACATGTTATAGAAATCTGGAAACCCGAGTCCCTCCACTCTGTACTATGCCAAACCTCTTAACACTGCTGCATTAGACATCAGCAGTCTTTACCTGCATTGGCTCTGGTGACAGATAATCCTCCCCCAATAGGACCAAGTGGTTTATTTACAGTGTTAGAGGAGTTCTCCCACAGGTCCCGCAGCGTCATACCATTCAGCTCCTTATCTCCAGAGGAACTCGGATTCTTGCCGATCAAGCCTTAAAGCAAACGAAATTATGCGATTAAAAATTTAGCCCTCAGATAGTGAAATCGCCATTTTTATTAAACTGATTAAAATGTAAGTAACTGGATTTCACAACAATTACCAATCCACAATAAAACACATTTAACTTTTAAACTTTATTTATTTTTTTTTATTACCTTGGTGACCTATTTGAAATAACACAGATAAGACTACCTATTAGTCTTACCCGGCAAGTATCTAGACTGGCTGAGATAGTGCTGGCGTGCAGCAGATCCTGGGAGATTGGAGTCCATTTGGCCAGTCTTTACATTGTTTGGTAGCTTGGTAACTGTGCTGAAGGAATATAGAGGTTTCTGCTCCTTGTGTCTGAAAAAAGAGCATTACAGTAAGTTTTGAATATGAATATGGATGTTGTGCAATTATAAATGTATTAAGTATTGCATTTACATATATACTGTATAAAAATGCTTCACCACGCAAAGTTTCCACTCCTCTTAAGCTTACTGTGGACATTGGTCCTTGGGGCTCTTCTCCTCCTCTGCATCCACCAGGCTGGGTTTCTTGGAGTTGGAGGCGGCAGTTTCTGAACGGTCAGATTCCTCCCAGCTGTCTGAGGTCTTGGCCACTGTCTGGCCCCAGCGACGGCGACCGCTCTTCAGCACCCCCATCCCGACGCCACCAGCATTGTTCTCGTTGCCCAGCGCCTTCTGCACAACATAGTAATGTCACATTTGGCAATAAGTCTGGCTGACCTAAGTTCTACTTTCAGCTACCACATCTGTTCTATAACTTCTACTCTTTAGAGGCATACTCATTTAATCTGAACTGACTGCTTTATTTTAAAAAATTGGACTATTTAATCTGATTTAATAAAACTACTCACTGCATGGTTGAGGCCTCCTGGTTTACTCTCAGCCTGGGGTAGGGGGATCTGCTGATAGTTTCTGGAGGAGGTTGTGGAGGTTTTAGACTCAGAGGAAGACTGCTGTGGTTCAACCTTGGACTCAGAGGCCTGTTTCTGAGCCAGCGGCCTGTTCTGGACCTTCTTGACCTCCTGGCTCTGAGGACGTGGCCCCAAGACCTGGCCCACCTGGAAGTAAGGATAACGCAGGGCCTGGCAAGGGAGAGGAAGGAACACATATTATTATTCAGAATAATCTGAGGACATTCAATTACAATAAAAGAATAACTCTAGAAACAAGAACACTACATGGTCTTTACATAAAAACAAAATAAAGCAGACCATTGTGTAACTTGACTCATTTAAACTTGCAGGAAAGTTTTTCATGCACAAGACAGCAAAGATGTACACCAAACTTAAATCCCAGGGCATGTTCGAAATGCTGCTATGTAGCAAAGGCTTTATTTTATTCAACAATTACACTTTTTTGCCACCTGAATCAAATAAGAGCTGAATGGGCTAAAATTAGATGTGCATCTGTGCATCCAAACAGAACCAACGACCTGGGAGCGGTTTAGATAGAAATGGAAAAGCTTTCACTCCCTCTAAAGGTGTTAAGCTAAACTGTCTCTCTGGAGTGTAAATTACAGTCAACAATATGATGGCCATGTAATGTGCATAACATGTATGCACATATGCAGAGAGGTCAAATGTTTTGCAGCAGAAGTGAGAATGAAGTATGGATTAGGGACTACTTAAAATGTGTAAGATTAGGATGCTGATGCAATCCCTGCAGTGGAAATACAGGTAATCTGCATGAAGTGATAAGTGTCGCACTGTAATGGAAATTGCTTCTTAGAGAAAAGATATGTCCTTTTGGATTCATTTTAAACACCTATCTAAACAGTTTCTTTGTTAAATAGTACTTTGGCAAATTAAGCCTTGAGTAAGACTTTACATGCCTACCTGTGCAGCAGTGGGCCTTTTTTTGGGGTCCCACAGCAGCAGGTCCTTCATCAGGGCAATAGCCTCATTGCTGGCATTTGGAATAAGGGTCTTCAGGTGGGTCGGCACACATTGAGGAAATCGAAAGTTCATGGCAGCTGCTAGCTGGTGGCCTTCTGGCCAATCTGTCTAATGGAGGAGACAATCAAATGATTAAATATTATCACTATTCAGGTATTTAAAGATTGTTCTATACATATATTTTTTTTTTTTGTCTTTTTAAATGTTAATATTTAAAATCGATCGCAAAATGGGGCAAGGTTTTTACCTCGCCAAATGCCTGGAGGTGACTGAGTTGTGAGCTGACACCATATAAATAAAATTGAACTGAATTTAACTTGTGGCTAATGTCACAGACTAATTTCCTGGGCAGGTTATAGCAGGTTTTAAATACAATCAGAGTTAATAGTGATGATTTGGAAAGCCTTTTAATGAAGTGGCAACCTGTTCTGCATGAAGCACACTTAAGAGTCTTTAGACCACAGAGAAGTAAATGGGCTCCTTACATACTATTTATTCTTATATAATTTAAATACACTAAATATTGCTTTTCATCATTAAAAAAATATTTCAATTAAATTCAGCACCTGATAAGTTTAGGGTATTAATGATTGAACACATGAACTAAGCTTACTGACTAAGCTCAAGCATTCTCACCTCTCTCCTTTCACCTTCGTCTCACCTTTTTGACGGTGCCCAGGACTTGGCAGATCTTAAATATCTCGTCTACTTCACTGTTCCCAGGGAAAAGGGGTCTGAGTGTGTATAGTTCAGCCATGATGCAGCCCACAGCCCACAAGTCAATAGGAGAGCTGTATGTAGATGACCTGAGCAGGACCTCTGGAGCTCGATACCTTGACAGAAAGTATACAGCAGTTAGATAAACAACTTGTAAAAGTCAGTGTAAAAATACACATATGGCCCAATAACCAAAAGCGTAAAAACCATCATGTTAACTCACTCTAACTGATGCATAGGGTTTCTTTTCTATCTTAAAAGTGTACTAGTGTGTAGAAAGTCCTCTCACCATCTAGTTGATACATAGTCTGTGTAGGGAGGTTTGGAGCGGATCTCTCTGGCCAGTCCAAAATCTGCTATTTTAACCAGTTCTGGACCCATGCACAATAAATTCTCTGGCTTCATGTCTCGATGGAAGAAACCTGTACAAAGGTTTATATCAAACTTTTAGCTACATTTTATTAGACTCTACTCAAATCATAACAATAGACTGGTGCTATTTACTGGCATTCTACATCTACTATATACAAATGCTATTCATAATTTAGGCAGAACTGTTGGTGAACAATAACAGGCATTTGTATTCAGAGCCAAAGTATTTCTACATCATCATTTTCATTATGTAACTACCAGGGCCACAGTGCTTCAGTACTTCAGCTGTCACACAATGGCAGTGCAATTTGGAGTGACATTAAATATTAAAATTACTTGTGAAAATATAAAATTCTATTTCCATTGTCACTCATTTAAGTGAAACAAAACTAACTGACTTAATCGAGTATAGCTGATGGAGCTACAAAGTTTGGTGTCATAAGCAAATACGTTTTGGACTGACTTGCTACAGAATACATCTAAAAAAATAAAAGAACATACCTGTTGGCAATACAGAACAAAACAAGCACATTTGCATATGCAATATATTCCTTGTTTTCTACCCAAGGGTCATAGTCACAAGATTTTCTTAAAATATCACATACATACACCCAAACTCACAAACTACAGGTTATTCTACTGCTGAACAAGTAAAGAATGAAAAAAGGAAAGCTTCTTACCATGTTTATGTACAAAAGCCAACCCAGATAGCACTTGAAACATGATGTTCCTAATTTCATTCTCTGAGAACATCTTATTCTCTCTAACAGCAAACCACAGAGATAGAAAAGGAAGGAAGGACAGAAGAGGAGAGAAATTAAAGTGTTAAGAGAAAGACAAGACTGGAAAAGTGTATTTTGGATATATGGAAGCACATGTGTAAATTTGCATATTAACACATGCAAAGGTTTGTATGACCAGGCTCTTTTCTTTTCTTTTGTGATATAGCTTTTTTTTTTTTAATCTGATCAAACCAGGCCTGATTAAAAAAATATCTGAGTCAGATGTTTAGAGTGCTTTTTAGATTACATGCATAGATATAAGTCATCCATACATCCATTCTTTACACAGTAGTGATACAGACCAGTGAGTAAAACAAGTGTTGAAGCAGTTATGATGGGTTCACATACTACAAGAGTTTTTGATCACTGATAGAAATAATTTAATGTATGATGACGTTGTTTGCTTGTAAGATTCTTAAATATTGACGTGCCTTTGACACTGTAAATGTTCAGTGAATCTTGCAGTATGAACCCACTCTCGTACACTTTCAGGTCATGAAGAAGACACGATACACCTACCATGTTTGTGAATAAAGGACAGGCCTTGCAAAATCTGAAAGCTTATGTTTCTTATCACTGACTCAGGGAACAATTTTTTTCTGTAAACATAAAATCGATATAACTCCCATGAGCCAGCTAATGAAGACACCATTACATAAACAGCATTCTTTCTTACATTATACAGTAATTACAAAAATAAATATATTTGACCAGTAATCTGAGTATCATTAAAACATTGGATATCTTCCTGACTTATCTGCTTTTGCCTTTGACAAAAAAAAAAACCTCAGGTGTGCACAACACATGTACACACCTGAGGTTTTCACACTAGCAAAAATATTAGGGCACCCCCCAGAGAAGGCGGCAGCTGTTTGTAAGAGAGGGCCTGACACAGAGGAGTTACAAACCTTTCAGAGGATAGTATTGACAGAAATACAAACTAACCACTGGATCCTATCAGATCATTGAAATTACATCATAAGCCCTTACTAGTGTTAATCAATGTGTTGGCAAATTGGCAATGACTCTGTACAACTATGTTAAACAAATTCTGCAAACATTTGTATTGTGAAATGTGGCATTTCTGTTCCCACCTGTCCTTCATAAGCTGGTACAGGTTCTCCTTCATGTACTCAAAGACAAAGTAGAGATGGTCATTCTCTCTGATAACCTCTTTTAGTTTCACCACATTCGCATGGTTCAGCTTCTTCAGTGACTGGAGTGACATGTTTGAAAAGATAAGAAAAACTGTCTCATGTAATGTGAACAAAAACACTATTAATACAGATATCAGAATAATCCATGTAGTAACTGATGAAGTGTATTACCTTCTGTTGGTGCATGGTTGCAACAAGAATTGCCCTAATAGCTAACACAAATATCTAATCAGCCAATCCCATGGCAGGAACTCAATGCTGAAGTTCAAACTCAGCATCAGAATGGGGAAGACAGGTGATTTAAGTGACTTTGAACATGGCATTGTTGTTGGTGCCAGACGGGTTGGTCTGAGTATTTCAGAAATTGCTGATCTACTGGGATTTTCCCACACAACCATCTCTAGGGTTTACAGAGAATGGTCTGAAAAAGAGAAAATATCTGGCAGTTCTCTGGGCCTTGTTGATGCCAGAGGTCATAGGAGAATGACCTGATTGCATGATGCATGATATCACGTCAATATGGACCAAAATCTCTGAGGAATGCTTCCTGCACTTTGTTGAATCTATGCTATGAGGAATTAAGGCAGTTCTGAAGGCAAAGGGGGGTTTATCTCAAGTGGCCAGTTAGTGCATATAATCATTGCTTTCCTTAATGCATACGCTTGTCCTCGGCCAGTGTAATAATGGAATGCCAATTTTTAAATTTTCTATTGTATTTTTATACATTTTGGTACTTCTGTGAACGTGTATGTGTATCTATCAATATATCTAACAATGGTCTGGGAGTACTGCTGCTATAAGGTGAAACCAACAGGTATATTAATATTACCATGCTTACCTTCACTTCTCTTAGGTTCATACATTCCTCCCATGAATAAAACTTCCTCTTCATTCTATGGAAAACCATTAAGGAATGTACAGATCCGATTATCAAATCATCATATATGTAATCCCCTCACGCCATACCTATTACATCCAACATACCAAAGCTGTAATAAGCATTATTAATGCTTATTACTGCATTTACAAGATTCCTTTGTCTGTCTCCATCAGATAGAAGATTTTTTGATCTGTCTCCAATTTCACAAAGAAAGGTGATGAGAATAAAGTGATAAATATTCTAAACTGTTTTTATCTATTCTTGAACTAACCTAAAAACATATTCTGGCTCATTTGATCTATTAATTTCTTTTTTCAGTTTTATCTTATGAGTGTACATTAAAAACAACACACCTGCTGTTATACGCTTGGGTTCTCTGATCACCATTACTTCTCCTTTCTTCTGGAATTACATAAGAGTTACTAAATGAGCTGATATCTTTTTCCCTTCCCTTCTAAATTTGGTCACACAATGTCAGCAACCTGACACACCCCTTGTACTTTCACTGCCTTTCACCGTCACCACATGTATTGTCTTGCATGGTAACCAAATGATCAACCGGTGGACGCACGTCCCCAGTTTCGCATCTATTATTGAACACTGCTGCTATGTAGCTAAAACAAAGCAATGTAGTTTGTTTGGCTTGGTGATTGCAGGTCATGAGTTTCTAGCTTTATAGTGCATCTCCTGTTTAGTGTCACAACAAACATTAGGCTCAATGGTAGTGCTAGGGGATTATGTCAAATTTAAATATCTAATATTTAATTAAACATATATACTTTTTAACTAATTTCTTGCAATCAAGTTTGTGATGCAATTTTGAAACTATTAATGCTCATTACTGTCAAAATATGTATATAAAATAGAGCTGCATGACATCACAACAATACATCTCATAATAGTAACTGGCTAACCTACAGTAAGACCAATATTAATATTATATTAATGTGATATAAAGGCTGAAGAGGTAGAGACAAACTCTACATATTTAACATTTTTTTAAAAATCAAAGAATGAGCAACAGCCTCACCTTTTGATAGCTACAAGCTCTCCAGACTCGTTGCTTCTTCCCATCAGCACACTGCCATAGGTACCATCACCCAGCTGCTTCAGGGTGGTGTAGCGATTCATCATTTCTCAAAACGGTTTCATCAGCTTCTTAACTTTATTATTGTGTCAGATGGGCTGCAGAAACACACAGCTCATTCATTGATCAAATATCCTTCTTCTTCCCTTCACCTTGAAGTGCTGTTCAGTCTTTGTTTCACCAGCCAGAATTCACTTCTTCTTTCCCAAAAGAAAAGATCGTCAGTTGGCCAGTGGTTGTCTTTGTCAGCCGATCCTGGGAGTTTAAAGCTCATTTTGCAGTAACTGATCCATGTAAAAAGGTAGGATCTTGGTCATGTAGCTAAACTAACAGCCAAGAGATAGTCAGAAAAAAATGAAAAATCATCAGCAACAAATACAACTACAAACACAATAGATCAGACAAATCCAAAAACATGCCAAAAAACTCTGTAGAACAAGATTTTTAAAAGATGCGAAGACAAAGAAATACTAAGACCACTTCTTGTTTTTCCCTCAGTGAGGAGGATTAGGCGTGTGTCACACTAGAGGCTTCAACATGACCACCCGAGGGAGATGACAAAGCCAACCCTAGGCAGATTAGGCCAACAGGGATGTAAATAGGATGTTACATCACCATCATGCTTACCGGCATCCACTACCTTCTCCAAGCACCCTGCCAGGCAAGAGGATTTGATTGACGCCACAGGCCATCGTAATCACACTGGTATGATGTACGTTCAGCCAAAAACACCTCCCTAAAAACTTACAATTACAACTAATATACAGTGTTTGACACATTTATTAGACCACCTATTAAGAAACAGAATCAATTAGAAATATTTTAGAAGTCTATCAAAAACTCGTTCAAAACTAAAAATCATATTGTTATTTGTTAGGCAAAAAACAAACTGAATTCACATTTTCATACCCAAATTTGAGCCAGCACACTGGACTTCTCTGAGAAGTCAGAAATTAATCAAGCATAACATTCAACCAATAAAACACATTTTTCTGTTCAGGAATGCAAGTAAGTAACTGTACTTTGGCATCTTAATCATAAAATAATAATGTGCTTTACTATTTCTTTCTGCTTTTCTGTTAAACAGTAAATTTGAAAATTCCTGGATAACAACAATAATTATGTTTTAGCAATAAAAATATCATTTTGATTAAAAAGCCTACAGATACTGGTGGATTAACCATTACAGAAACATAAAAAATGATTTTGGTAATTACCAGTGCTGTTAATTAACCTTACATTTGGTGGTGGTCTAATAAATTTGTTAAGCGCTATACTTAAAGTAAATAAAACTGACAAATTGCATAGTCTTGGAGATAATGCACAGCTATCTGCTCTTTTAGGTTGCAAGATTGTGCAATCACACATGTATTCTGATATCGGACAAATACAAATGCTAATAGCTACTAACCATGTAAAGAATGTGCTCGACTGAGTAGCTTCCTGTATATCTTTTGACATAGATGATCTATGTTTGGTTGTCCTCAAATGGAAGACTCACTATTGAGTCCAAAATTTTGGTGATTTTTTTTTTTTTAACCAATCAGAAGAAAGATATTTAATCAGAAATTCTAAAAGGCTTAAATGTTCCGAAAAAGCTGTGGGATAAGCACACACAGATTTTCATAGCTAATGCAATAGGGATTCCCTAATTAATGACACTGTGAAACAATCGCTCTGGCCATTTTACTTTTCCTCAAGGAGTCGTTATGCAGTCATTGTAATGTAGTGATCATTTAAAAAAAAAAAGTCAATAAAAGATATAACTGAGACCTTACAAGTGTGACATTGTGACTAAAATGTTGCTAGAAAGTCGTTATTTTCTTTAACAGTTAAAAAGAGTTACAGGTGGTCATGATTTAACAAGACCAAGCACACTGACACAAAGACATGCAGAAAAAACCTGACACTTCTTGAATAAACAGTGGTTAAAAGAGATACTGGTTGTAATTAAAAATTAAAGTCACGTAATAATTTTAAGCCTAAAAATGCCAAGATTGATGCATGAGCCATTTTCATGAAACTCATAAAAATCTGTATGAGTTTTCTCAAGTTTGCTCCTTGCAGACTAACCTGCTGTATTAAGGTGATAGAAAGTGCAGTTGCAGCCAAGCCAAGGGTAGTGAAATGAAATTAGATGAGTGTTTATTTGAATGGAGCCGGGGACATACCCATAAAAGAAAAAACAATAATCTGATTAATTAATTTGATATATGAATCATCACTGAATATGGCAATAGGTAAATGTTTACCTACGCCACTATGTTTGCACACTCCTTTTAAATTATCATGTTTTTTTCCACTGAAAATGAGAAATGATTTCTCTAGACGAATACCAGCTTGATATCTAAGTCTCACTGAGTAAAAATAAGCAGCAAGACAAGAGGAGGGGCCAGCCGCATATGGCGGATCTGTTGTGGAGGGATTTAAAGGGAATTAAGATGTATCCAGGCCACATGACATTAAGAAGCTAATCAAGGTCGATGATATTAAAAATCCACGTGTACAGGCAGTGGAAAAGAAACTGAGTTAAGTTAGATTTAACCAATACTTCTACTCGATCGGGTCACTTTAAAACTTTGCTTAACAACAACTATCATGAGCATTCAACCCCAGCAGCCTTTCCATAAAACAAATAGCTTTGCTTTACTCTATAACGAAAGCTATAAGCTAAGACTAATGTAAAAATAATAAGCAGACTAGTTAATGGGGAGGTGGGGGAGCAGAGCTGGCATTTGTTACTGACATGTCAGACTTGACAGTACAGTTCCTCGACCATTCTGTGCAGGCCTTTTCTTCTGTATGTCCCTATCTTCTCCTTTTTTCTCACTTTTAAACTCACCATGTAGAGCCGTTTGTCCTTTCTTTGGCTGCTGTCCTGCTGATAGCTCCAGATAAAATGAACGTATCTCTAAACCTATAGCTTTTATGATAAGGCGCGCGCGTGTGTGTGCGTGAATTCTCCCCATGGAAACGTACACACAACCGCGACGCTTGTTTTAGCTGCTAAGTGACAAGTGGAGAAGGCGCCCGCAATGCTTTATGGGCTTTGTTGTCCTTTGAGTGGTATGACGGTGGAAGCGTTCGTTCAAATAGGCTACAAATCGGACTTATATTTTTAGAGTGATGAAGACCCGAATATTCCATTTGGATTCTTTTTTCCGTAAAATATTTCCAATTACAAATAGACTGCTAAAGTGGAACTATACCTATGAATGATTTTTTTTTAAATAAACCCTGCGTTATTTGTACTTTGGGACCAAGCACTGCTGCTTAAACAGAAAGGCTTAAGCCAGGTGTGTTTCGCTACTTTTTCAAAACACGAATGTTCTTCTGAATATGGAAAAAATTACGAAACAGGAGCTCTAGGGCTACTGTGGCTACACCAAATTTCCTTCTGTACTTGGTGGCAATTCAAGTGCTGCACCAGTAGATGACGCTGCATGATTGTGGAGTGCCATAGACAGTACAGAATCTTTAATACTGCGTATGGGATGTGCATACAGCTCACATTAGGAAAACAAAAATATCTCCAATGTTTAAAATGTAATTCAGTGATGATTATGAAGAAAACATTTTCTAATAATTACAATAAATTATTACACAACCAACAAGTTAAACACAAAATCTACGAGCTCAGCTGTACAGTAAAAAAGAACAGAATAAAAACTGGTTTTTGATATTGAAGTAGGCTACTCGAGTTAGTTGTGTCATTTGTCACCTGGTCAGTCACATGATCCGCGAGTTAATTAATGCCTTAGTGGCATTCATTCTACCCGTCCTACATGGCACGGTTTGACTAGTGCGGTAGTGTGTTTAACCTGTCGGGAGGGGAAGGGGGATTTTATCCTAAGAGGATTGCGGCGGTCGTTAGTTCCCCGCTGGCTTTGTTAAGGAATGCCCGGTTTGCCGGTTGGAGTCCAACGGACAGCAACGCCGTGCAATATCCTTCCGGAAACTCGGCGATGAAACCGGTCGAACTTGAAGTGATGCATATTGTAGTAGCAGAAAATCAATCGTGATATTCCAAGATGACCTATGGTAGTTTTTACATGTTGGGAGCGCATGGGAATCCTTTACCGGGAATGCATCAGTGCCAGAGAGCGGTCTCCTGAGGGAGTTACTGTTGGCAGGCGGCTCCTGAGATGAAGACCAGACCTGCGGGTATCGGCAATGTCAATGCCGACTGGATGGGTTCACTCCCCTCCAAGCTCAGTGCCATGCCCCTTAAACACCTAGCAGTGCCAGGTAAGTCGGTCGTGCGTAAAGATGTTTAGTGAACGACATAAGGATGGCAGGAATTTGTAATATAGGCTAAGAATAGACCTCACCCCACCCTCATGCCCAGCATAATAGAGGAAAAAAAAAACACTGCTGACTCCTTCATGATCACTTGATAATGCGGAGGAAGACTTGCGCAATTCTCTTTTTTGTTTCACCTTCATTTCTTGTTTGATCTAGAGTTTAAATTTTAATTTTCCATCACCAGCAGCAGCTCTCCCTCTTTCTTCCAGGCTCTCACGATTCTTTCACCTTCTGGGTGGATGTGCATGCTCCCGTGGGCCCTGATCAAAAGGTTTATGTTAAGTATCTGGCCACCATGTTCAGTGTCTTAGCCAAGAAAGTCATGGTGAAGTGGTCCATGACACAGGTACTGCACTCAAAATCACTGCAATCCACAAAAAAACAAAGCAGCTTACATATAATATTATATAGCCTAAATTATTATTTTTTGAAATCTGTGTTTTAGAGTCAAGCGGCTGTGTTGTGTTTTGCAGCCTGTTGTTATCATGTATAATGTGATGCGGTCTGTATTCCTAGAACCTGACTTTTAAGGAGCAGCTGGATGCAGGAATTCGTTACTTTGACCTCAGGGTGTCTTCGAAACCAGGCGAGCCTGGAAGTGAAATCTACTTTATTCATGGCCTCTTTGGACACAGGGTGAGCAGAGGCGTAAACATTTATTGCCATTTTGGGTTGTCGCTGTGACTGTTGAGCTGGTCTCCCTCATTTATTTTTTTGTGTCTCACTGTTTGTTATATTTTTCATTTTAATCTGTCACAATCTCATATTATCCTTCTATGCTGAATGCTTTTGTGTCAACTCCAGTCCTGGAATGTTAAAATTTCATTTGAATACAGCTGTAATATTTAATTTTCTCCCAGTATGAACAGTGAGTGTTTTCTTCTAGTATTGTGTTGCAGTTGATATTGTTAATAGTGGGCAGAGATGACCTTAAACAAGAATCAGAGGGTATGCATTTAGCTGTGAAATGGCCCATTCTTTTCCCTACATGAGGAAGGACTTTGTCATGACATAAACACGTGACCGAAAAAATATTTCATAAAGAAATACATATTCGGGACTTGCTGATGTCAGTGGCATTAGCATTGTGTACTGGTAAGAGCTGTAGCTATTTAAGTCTGTACAGTTGATATTTGACTCCATTAAACTTTATTTTGTGAAACATTGTGCTGCAATTTTGCATTGCAGTACTCAATAAGACATTTAAGCTGATCTTTGGAGTTCTGATATGCTGACTTTAACAAGCAGTGCCCTTTTTGCATCAGTGACTGATAGACCTTAAGATTTGATGTAGCCTGATCTCTGGCTCTTCACTCTGCTTTCTCACAAAGGTGAGGGATGGCCTGTTAGAAATCAACTCCTTCCTAGGCAGACACAGGAAAGAGGTGAGAAGTGCATTTAAAAATATCTAAACATAAAACACATTAATAAATGAGCTAGATTTAGACTACTAACTGATTACATTTAATGTTTGATTTATTCAGGTAGTGTTCCTGGACTTTAACCATTACTATGCAATGGAGGCAGAGCACCACGTGTACCTCATCAGCATGCTCCAAGAAGTGTTTGGCAGCAAGCTGTGCAACAACTGTGCTGTGGAGAACATCACTCTGGACTATCTCTGGGAGAAGAAATACCAGGTGAGATCAGACTGCATCGGGACTTAAGGACTTTATTGTACGAACCTTTGTATACATGTTGTATGTAGCACGTGTGTGTAGCAATATCTGTCAGATGTTTTCATGAAAACTCACACTTGTATTAATCAGATGAGTTGCAGACTGAATAGGAAAATGGGTCAAGACATGACAAATTGAACTTTGTTTTTGTCAGATAATCTCCCATTTTCAGCAGTCACAGCCTTGCAGACTTTTGGCCTTTACTGAAGTCATCTGGGAACACCCTACACCTCATAAGGGTGCTTCCACTAGTTGGACTGGTTTGATGTACTTGTCTTTTGACTATAGTGTTGAGCTGCTCCCATAACAGCTCAATAGGGCTGAAATTCATTGACTATGCAGGCAGACTGTCAGCTGACTGCTTATTCCTTAAATAGTTCTTGCAATTTGGAGTTATGTCTGGGTCATTGACCTGTTGGTAGAGGAAACTGGCTCCAGTTAAGTGGTGTCACAGGGTATGGCATGGCATTGCAAAATGGAGTGAAAGTTATCTTTTTTCATGATCTCCTTGAATCACATGACACCAAGCCTTCCTCTAGTATCTTCACTTTTTCTGCACTTCAGAAATGTTCTTTTTGATCCATTTCCTCAAACTTAGACTCCTGGTGAGTTGCTCCAAGCAAAGAGCGTACATGTTGTTCTGACTCCCTCTCTACAGCACTACACTGCGTTATACTGCCATCTGCTAACCGTACTGGGAACGGCAAAATTACTCCTATGAGTCACTTTTGTCTGGGTTACACTTAGATTAGGGAACACAAACAGAGCTGATGAAGCACTGGAGTGATAGCTGCTAAAAATGGGTCTCTGTATGCCAATGTAGATATTCAATTAAAAGCTACTTTCAGCTGCTTCTGTATTCACAAGGGGTCACCACATGTTTGTGTCTCCTCCTGGGATCTTTTCCTTGTTAGGTGAACATGTAAATCCCTACACTGTAGATGTTCCATTATACGTTATTAATTATGTAGAATTCATTATTCCATTCAATTTTAAATGATCATTTACAGCATTTCTAATCAGCTTATCCAATTCAGAATTACAGGAGGGCTGGAGCATATCCCAGCTGCCATAGGGTGCGAAGTAGGGTACACTCTGGACAGGTCACCAGTCTGTCACAGGGCTAACACAGGGACAGACAACCATTCACACTTATGGGCAATTTAGAACCACCAATTAAGCTAACCCTACTAACCGGAGAGAACCCACAGGGAGAACATGCAATCTCCACACAGAAAGGCCCCGGCCAGATGGTGGATTCGAACCCTGGACCTTCTTGCTAACCACCATGCCACCCAATTTCTAATCAATTTAATATTATTTTGCATACAAAGCAAATGTGTTTTTCTTACTAAAAAAAAAAAAACGTACATTTTTAAGTGACCTCAAACCTTTGAGTGGTAATGTACGCATACAAGTAAAAGGAGTAGGTAGGTGTGCATGTAGCGGACTGTTAACTTGACCTCTGAGCGCAGGTAATCCCTTCCAACTGTGATTTTCCAGGGCAAGAATTAGTGGCAAGTATCATCCTATTAGCACTTGTCCCATAAACTAACCTATATTTATCCTTTCAGTTTTTTACCTATTAACTTTTCTGTTTTTCTTTGTCTTTTGGTATTACTCTCTCTTTCGCATTCTTACCTCCGGCTAAAGCTTCCTTTCTCTGCCATGTTTTGCATTTCTTATAATGGTGGGGTTTTTTTTGTTTTTTTAATCTCACACTGTGAAACAGTGTAAAGATAGATAAAGAACAAAACATAATTTCGTTCTTTATCTGGCACACTTTTATTTGTATACTAAATATCTACTACACAGATATATGTAAGATGGAGTTCAGCAGTTATCAATTTACACACACACCTGTGCCTCATTCTGTATGTGTGGGCTCTGTTTAAGGTGTGAGTACTTCTATGTCTGTATTACATTACTACAGTAAGTGCATGTTTATGTTCAGATACTATCATTCCTGTTCCCATGACCCTAATCTGTAACTGGCTTAGTTGGCAAAGAAGGAGATAGCGTGTGTAGCAGAGACAGAAGAGGAACACAACAGTGAGAGCAGAGCAGGAAGTACACAGTTTGTAGGTGCCGAGGGCAGCCTTCCTCCTCACTCTGTTTGATATTATTGGAGACACTATAACCCAAACTTCTTCTAACTGTTCTATTGTCTCACTGCCAAGTCACTGTACATGAAGAGTGTTCTGGTCAGATGTATTTCCAGTTACACATAAGGCCTGATTTAGACTTCTGTGGGGAAGCTCTTTGTAGAGCCTATGACCTAACCTACGTAAGTGGCCGACGTCCTTGCCGGCTTTTATGCTTGTGTGTGGTGAATTATGTTACCTTGTGGTACTGTCCCGCTGCGTTGTATGCAGTGCCAGCCAATAG